>JBAMAX010003422.1:0-133440 GCA_037043745.1 Chymomyza amoena
GTAGTCCGTTCTGAACGTTTTTACATACTTTTTCCCCGTAAATCTATATACGAGGGGTATTCAAAAAGGAAGTTTCCCAATTTTAAAATGAAGTACAAAACAATTTTTAGGTTACAAAATGAATATTTATTAATTATTTGACTCACAAACTATTTTTCTACATACTCACCTTCGACTTGAATACAATTTTCGTATCTGTTATAGAGTTTATGCAAACCTTCTTTAAAAAAAGACGTGTCCTGTTTTTGGAGCCATAATTTGACAGATGTTTGGACTTCTTCGTTTGAAACAAAATGCTGCCCACTTGGTGCGAGATCCGGAGAGTAGGGTGGGTGATCAAAGATTTCCCATTTGAATTTTTCCACTAAAGTTCTCGTTTTTTGAGCAGAATGAGGCCGTGCAGTATCATGAAAGAGTAAGATTTTTTTGGATAATTTTCCTGGACGTTTTCGTCTGATGGCATTTTTAAGCTTATTTAAAACTTCGCAGTAACGATCCGCATTAATTGTTGTACCAAGTTCTAAAAAATCAACCAACAAAACACCTAACTCGTCCTAAAAAACTGTGGCCATGATTTTTCCAGCAGAACGTTGAATTTTTGCTTTTTTGGAGCACTTTCTTCTGGTTTCTTCCAAACCATGCTTTGACGCTTTGTTTCGGGATTCGTATGATGACACCACGTTTCATCACCCGTCACAATGCGTGAGTAGAGACTATCGCCTTCTTTCTTAACCATTTCAAAAAATTTTTGAGCAGCGACTATTCGTTGATGTTTATGGTTTTCGGTAAGCAGGCGTGGGACCCATCTTGCGCAAACTTTGCTGTAACCAAGCTTATCCTTCAAAATTGAAAAGATTGAAGTTCGGCCAATTTCAATATCAGGAGGAATCAATTCGAGAATATCATCGATGGTCAGCCGTCTGTCCTCTTCAATAATTTTTTGAACAGCTTCAATAGCTCTGTCCGTAGTGGCTGTTTTTGGACGTCCTGCACGCTGTTCATCATGAACTTCTGAACGTCCCGTGATAAAATCAGCGCGCCATCTTCGCACCATTTGCACACTCATACAATTCTCACCATAAATTTCCACTAGTTCACTGTGAATTTTGTTACTATTCAGTCCTTTTGAAGTTAAAAAACGAATAACTGCACGCAATTCACAATTGGACACGTTTTGCAATGGTAGCTCCATGGTTGTTGTGTTTATACTGCTGAAAAAACTATTTTCGGTCACCAATACCAGTGCCGCTCTTATCGATAACAACACTGATGTTGTGTTCAGTGCGAGGCCGCTAGATAGTGCACAAGAGAAACGCCAGACCAGGGAAACTTATTTTTTGAATACCCCTTGTATTTTGTCGCAGTGCTTAGTATGAAATTTTCAGATAGTATACTGTTTTATTATAGAATGTCAAATTCATATGATGCATGGACAAATAGATATGCTTTATCGATACTGCAGTCCGCTCTGAAAGTTTTTACTTACTTTTTTCTCAGTAAGATTTATTTTATATATTAAAGAACTTATGTTTTACGTGTTATGGTTGTTCTCATGAACACGTCTATGAATTTTAAATCTAATTTTTGCGTGTATTACAAGTTGTTAATACGAAGGCTTTAAGC
This sequence comes from Chymomyza amoena, assembly GCA_037043745.1. Lineage (NCBI taxonomy): Eukaryota > Metazoa > Arthropoda > Insecta > Diptera > Drosophilidae > Chymomyza > Chymomyza amoena. Next base: position 1,624 of record JBAMAX010003422.1, read on the forward strand.
CTATTGCAATGTGGTTGTGTGTATTGTTTCGTGAGATATACGCTTGCCATGTACATATACAAAACCTGGTATTGTTGTTAATTAATGTTCGAGATATAACATCGTATCAATCATTGAGAACAGTGAATTTAATGTGCTGGAAAATGATTTGCACTGGGATCAAACTTTAGCAGATGCTCCTTTTACTGCTCATCCATTTTGGCAACATGCTTTCTATCAAATCCACCTGAGTTGTGGATAAAATTATTTATCAGAAGTTATTTTATTTTGAGTACGTCAAGCAAAACATAAGCCAGTGATGGCGATGGCTAATAAAGCATTAGGACAATTGGAAATGCCGTCTCCTAATCGATTAATGCGTGATGTATTCCAATTGAAAGAAATGCATGCAATGAATCACATTAATTACCAATCTAATCGTAGTGCCCGGGAACGTGAAGATCGCAATGAGCGTGAAAGAATTCAGTTAAGGCAGACCAGTGAAGCGCGACATTCGACTAATAATGGTGCAAGTTTGAATCGAGCTGCAAACTAATCTAAAAATTTTATATTTTTCCAGATAAGCTAACTAGAGAATCCCACGATGTTTATTCACTTTAAGAGTATTCAAAAGTTTGGGCAGGACAACGTCTGCCGGGATCACTAGTATTATATATACACGTGGACACATAAAATAAATTTTCAAAATACGTTCAGAGCTTACTTTCTATTGAAAAATTATTAGGCCTTATTATTATAACCTGTTGTCTAGCTAAAATTTTAACGGATAATAGTTAAACTTATAGAAGACTTAAAAGATTCCATGTCCTTGATCTTTCAAACTGAATTTGATTTAGAATTGTTCTATTTTTTTTATTTTCTACTATCTTGCATATATCACCAAGTATCATTTATTTCATATAATTTACTGATTTCTTTTATTACATATTATAAATAAAATTAAAAAAAAATATTTATCGACAGTTCGATAAGTAATCAGAATTTCGCAAGACATAAGCAAGATTAGTATTTGGCCTTATTATATTTCATATATTATATTACATATATCTAATGGATCGACTTATAAAGTGACTTGCCTCACAGATTTAAGTTTGTTACTTTAAAAGCTTTTTGAATTCTATTTTAAACAAAAATGTCTTAATTTGAGAGTATTAAGTATGATTTTAAAATCAAGAGTACTCATTTTATATGTGTTTTCAAGACAGAAATTCTTGTTTTGAAAATTATTTGTATGGCTGAACGAACAATTGCTCTCAATGAAAGAGTAATGAATTCATAAAAGTAATTGGTATAATTTTATTAATGCTTTAATGCTGAACTTCGAATATTTTATTCCTTTTTTGAAAAATGTAGACAATAAACAATTCACGTAAATTTAACCCTATCTTGAAACAACCCTGCTTTGAGCAAATTCGTGCTATATATAATTGAGTCTTTTTTTCTAAGAAAAGACAATAGGGTTGAGCTTAAATTCTAAAAGAATAACCTTATCTCTTTAGTTGTAAAGTGTTCTAGCAAATTGGTTTCAGACAGGTCTAAAATAATTCACCATTTTCTTATTATTTCTTTATTGAACATTTTCATATTACTTACACTATGCGGTCTTGACTGCACTCAATCAAGTTCTCTTACTAACTGACCGACTTGAGACGGTCACATGCTTGACTGCGGAAGCCATTGTTGTAGCTGCTCCACTCGAGCACATGACAGGCTTAAGTCGCATTTTGTGTAGGTGCGAGCAAGACAAACACACAATAAGTTAAGATCCGTTACAACCCAGTAGGAATTATAGGAACAATAATAAAATGAAATATATAATATATCATAATTAGTTAACAGCAATAGAGGTAAGGAAAATTGGTAAGGTAATTGGAAATTATTAACTAATAATATAATCGATAATAATCATCGCTTAATAAGTATTATTAAATATAATAATAGTAAGCATGTTATAATTATAGCCATGCATTAAAAATATTTCACTGGCGTTCCCAACAACAAATATTTTGACTAAGACTGTGACTAAGGATATATACTTAAGAGTGATAACTTTATATTAATGTAATAATCGTTATAAGGTATTAGTTTATTATTAAATTAGATAATTGCGTGTAATTAAGTTATATATTTTTTGATAAATTAGTTGACTTATTAGATTGACATTTTTTTTATCGTAAACATGAGAGATCCAGTAGCAGTGTGGAAAGTGAAACATAGTTTCAAAAAGTTGGTAGCCAGTAATGCTGTCTTACCAAATGTCGGCTTAATGGTTAAGAGCTGAGATTTTCGGCTCACTCTCAATGTTCTATTTGTAGCGAGATATCATAACAATTTATAAGCCGATGAAATGTTCTTCGAAGTTGCCAAGCCAGCAATCTTTTTGGTATAGAGCTACCAGATTTTTTTAAATAATTTCTACTTCATTCAGCAGACCATATACCTTAAATTATCTTTCAATTGAAGCATTGTTTCGATGACTGGTTCAAAGTTTCTTTTTGATGAAATTGAAACATTTTTCAAACTCTCGCTCTCTCCTCTGCAACAACTTAAACAAAATGTTGGGCAACTCTGGCCAAATATGCCACATTGTTAAAGGTAACTACTGACAACGCCGACGGCGCAAGAGTCAGACAACGGCGCAGCTTGTAAGATACTCAAAAACAAAAAAAAGGTTGGCAGCAAGGGAACGAAGGATATTTATGAAATGAGCCGAGCAATATGTGGTTCATGTAAGCAAGTTTGCCTGTGTGCGTTGTTAGTCAAAGTTCAGGCCATGTTCCCTGGGGCCAAAAGCGCGCTTATGCCAGCTCAATGTTGTGTTGGTTACATTATCAGTACCTGTGTGTGGACGGTTGTGTGTGTGTGTGTGTGTGGTTGCACGTGGCATATGAGTTTGGATGCGAGTAAACCTGTAGATACAAGTAGAAAACAAAAAAAAAAAAAATTTTCAGCTTGTATCATGTTTACTGTTGCTGCTTTTTTAATTTTTTTTTGCTTAACCTCTGGTTGTTGTAGTTGTTAGCCCTGTTAGTAGTTCATTAATTATGGCTTTTGAGCACAAGCAGTAAAATATTGGTTTAAAAGTTAAACACTTTTTTTATGGAATTTTCATGTATAGTATATTTGCTAAATTTGTTGCTGCAAATGACATAGTGTGTTAAATGCAAAGATTTAGCTTTGGAATCACAAATTGTATATTGTAGACACATTTGTCGATTGTAATAACTTGTCAAACATATCAAGCGCAAAGCAATTCGCCATCTTTGCATAAATGTGTATATATGTATATATGATTATGTTTGTGCATGTATATGTTTATGTGTCTGTGTGTGTTTGCAGAAGCTTGTGCGCATTTATTTGTCTTGGACATATCAAAATCCAAAAGTAGCAATCACATCAAATTTAATACTCAAAATTAAACATAAACACAAAGGAGCAGAGACAAAATGCAAACGCATGGGCGTACTCAGTTTTTCGTATTTCGGAAATATTTTTTAAAAACTCTACGAAAAATATAGCGGGCTAGAAAATAATATTATCAATAGCTATAATATATATAAATAAATAATTGTAGATAATAAGATCGTTAATCTGGAATTGTTTTCCAAGCTATAGCCTTTTGCATATAAGATATAAGCGAAAACTAACTCCAATATGAATTCTATGTAAATCTATAACAAAAATTATTTAAAATAAATTGATTAATATTGATACTTGAAGCACGGCAGGATTATTCAACGGAAAGGGATTACGGAAGTTAATTGAAAAATACATTTTTTGGAAAAGTGTGAGCTTTGGACTCATTTAGAAAGTCTGAATTCAATTTTGGTCTGAAAAACCGCTTAATGACATAAAATATGTTAGAATAATATTTAAATTATTGGAATGGAATAATCAAAATATTACATGGTGCACCATTTGAATGTGGTCGATGGAAATATTAAATAACTTTGACAGATTTCAGCCGATTGACGTCGTCGAACACATTTTGGAAAGGTTATTGCATTATAATTTTAACCATGAATCGATTCACGCCCAAAAAACGCGCGGAAATAGTGACAATGTTCATTAAATGTAATTGCCCGATTTTTGGGAGCGAATTTTAATGACTGATGAGGCCCATTTCACGCTATCTGACACTGTAAATAAACAAAACTGTCGCATTTGGGGGAAAGAAAATCCTCATACTATCCATCAAACTCCACTGCATGATCAGAAAGTGACTGTTTGGGCCGGTGTCTGCTGCAATATTTCCATCGACCATATTCAAATGGCGCACCCTGTATTTCCAATTTATTGGTTTCTTATTTTTTTAAATGGGTCCTAAATGTGATAAAAGCACTATTGTTGGGATAAATAAATAATAATAATCAAAAGTCTGTTAAGAAAGCATTTTTAAACAACCTATTCTTTAACCCATTTTCGCTGTTTATGCAAAAAAAAAAAATATTATTGGAATGAAATCAATGTTGGGCCGTGATATTCGCCTTAAATAACCAAATCGCAACATTTTATAATTTTCCAGCCCCTAGGAAAGTCGTGGTATCATGTTACTCATACGCAACGCTGGTGCATTGCTCGATAATTGGAATACTCTGATGATAAGATTACAGAATTTTATCATTCATAATTATTTATTTGAAATGTAATTCAAACTATTTTTAAGTCGAAAGGACAAAGAATTTACATTTGGTCATTTTTAGTACACAGTTAAAAATTTGTCATAAGAGAGGAAGAAAATGGGTTAAAAAAAATGAAACTTGATTTATAACTATTATTTTACTATTATTGTTATCTTATTGCAAGAGCATCGTTTAAAAAAAATGCATAAGAAAGTTGAATATTTTTCTACTGTTTTTTTAAGTTTTTTATGAAGTTCGTTTTAAGTGAATTACTTATTGAATAGTATCCTATATTTATTATGAGCTTAAATTTAATGAATATTTTATTTATTTTTTTATGGATACTTTATTTAGAGTTATTATTTGCAAGGAAAACTTTGTGATGAACAATTTTTTTACATTTTTTTATATTTTGTGATATAGTACTGGAATAAATTTTTTTTATACTTCTAATTACTTTATAAAATTAACATATAATATTTATTATTCAAATAAAAATTAGATCTCTTCTCCCAACTCGTGCAGACTTTGGCTGATGGCACCCCCTGTGGAAACCTGCGGTGGCAACAATGGTTCACGGATGGGTCGAAAACTGAGCAGGGTGTAGGTGTTGGAATCGTTGGACCCAACACCAGAATCTTTATCGCAATGGGTATCTGACCCAGCATCTTTAAAGCGGAGACTCATGCAATAAAGATCTGCGCCCTTAGTATCCTTCTCAAGGGAACTAGGGGAGCAAACATATGCATTTATTCAGATAGCCAAGCTGCTATTAGGGCATTACCATCCTGGAGCATCTCCTCCAGGATGGTTAAAGAACGCCATAACTACCTCCATAACCCTGTCCACACGGAACAAAGTCGTGCTACGATGGGTACTTTGACACTCAGGAGTGGATGGTAACACGATCGCTGAAGATCTAGCACAACAGGGTGCATCTACCTTGACTACATCTCCTGCGCCGTTTTGTAGTATTGGTTGGTCCACATTCAAAAATATGATAAACAAATGGGCTGCAGGAGAACATAGGATATACTGGTTATTTTTTCCGGGGCTTCGTCAATCAAAAGTGCTTGTCAAACCCTCTGTATGCGATCAAAACAAAAGGTCTTGGCAGAGCGGACCTAAAGTTCCTGGTAGCTTTCTTATCTGACCACCACACTGTTAGATAGTACCTATAGAAAATTGACTTTTCGGACTCTTTAGAGTGCAGGCTCTGTCTAGAAGACGATGAAACAACTCAGACATATTCTCTGTGACTGCCCAGCGCTGGTATGGGACAGCGCCTGTCTTTTGCTTCAATTTAAGTTAAGTTACGGGCAGATAAAATCAAAGCTTTAAAAAAAAATACGCTTATTTTATTCAGGGGTCGTTTATTCCTGGACTCTAGCCATGGCATTCTCATTTAGAAAAAGGATAAGAAGCTTTTCAAGATACAAAAGTCTGTTTTTATAACTTTGCATCACCTTAACATCGCTTAATATTAATCTTGGCAAATAATGATTGAAAAACATTGTGTCCCATTGCCCCTCAAGAAATTTAATTCCAATTTTTCTACGCCCGTGAAATCTTAAATGCCACAGTATAGATACATATATATAGGCACACCAATGCAAATGCAAATACTAATTGAAACTGAGCACGGCCCTGAACATGTTGATCATAATATTGCCAGATGCAGCTGTCTGACAACTGACGACTATCGACTTGGCTATTCGTTGATGATTTGATGCAATGTTTGGGTCTTTTTGTTGATGCAAGAATTCCAAATCCCTTAACTAAGACAAGCAGACAATGTGCATGCTGATGTGTGTGTGCGTATCTATGTGAGTCAGACAAACAGTTAAAAAGCTTGATGAACATTATGCCAGATGATGGAATGAGTGAAGGTTGGTTGGGTGCAATACGTTGCCATCAAATACAAACAAAGCGCTTTGAGGCCTTTCACTCATTTCGGCTGAGCCTCGTCTAGGTAGCAATTACTGTTTGTTTATGCATTGTTGTTGTACGCATTGTTGTTGTGGTTGTTGGTGGTGTAGTTGCTATCCGAAGACAGAAAGACTGTACAAAATTGAAATTTGAAATTCATAATTCAATTGAACTTGTGCTTGGCAGCACAAAATCATGCAAGAAACAACCAGATGACGGCAATATCATAGGGACTTTGGTATGCGAGCAAAGGATTTTGTGGCGAAAGGATAAAAGACGCTTAATGGTAAATGGCAATATTATGGCGCCACAAACTGTGTGTGTGCGTATGTGTGTGCGCGTGTGGGTGTGTGTTTGTCTCTACAAATGTACGCTTGTGTTAATTGAATGCAATTTTTGTTTTGTTTAATGCTAAAGCAAACGGATGCAGTCAGCCCAAAAGTATGCAATACCAATTCTCTTGGTTTGCTCTGTTTTGCAATCTAAACGAAAAAGTAGCACACACACTAACACACACACAGATACATGCCAAAATAAATAACCAAAGAACTAGAAATAAAGATGCAGAAAAATACATAAATAAAATTTGTAGTTATATCGAAATGGTTGCTCCATCAGGCTGCTGCTCCGTTTGCTGACATTTTGTTTAAAATGCATAAATCATCGAATGCTGCAGTGTCATAAACGAAAAGCCTTGCAAAAGATACAATAAATAGATTGCTGGCTAGCTTCCTGTCTGTATCTGTTACACTCTCTCTTGCTTCCTTTGTCGCACTCTCTCTCCTTCTTGTTCTTTGTACATTTGCTCATATGCAAGACAGGATATTATTATTTTGTGAGCACAGCAAAAAGCAGCCAGTATAACCAAAACAAAAACAAGGAAAAACACGAAACACAAAAAAAGATGAGAATAAATAAAAATAATAGTAAAAAGCAAAGCAAGCTAAGAGTACGTGCAAATCAAAGGCAAAACTAAAGGCTTGACATCAGGTCTTATGTGCCTTTGTTTTTCAGTGTATCTGTGTAGCTGTAGCTGTATCTGTGTGTGTGCAAGTTGCAATAAATCTGTGAGGCAAGTCATAAATATTGATTTCGAAACTGTCCTCTGTGTGTGTATCTATGTGCAGTTGGAGCTACGCACAGCTAGTCCCTTTTTAGATTTGTCGTTTATATTAGCTGCAGAAATGAAAATCGTTTTCCAATCGCATTTTTGCCTTTTACCTTTTTCTTTTTTTTTGCCTGTGCTTAGCTGTTTTTGTAGTTATTATCTCATGTGTGTTATGTATCTGTGTTGTGCATGTGTCGGTATCTGTGTCTCATAGTCAAGTGTAATTTGCAGTTGCCGCTCTTGTCGTTGTTTTTTTTTTTATTTTTTTGCTGACAAACATCATTTTCTTTTGCTTTACTCATTGAGAGGCATTTGGTAACTTTCAATAGTGTGGTGCATACACTGAGAAAAATTTTCTGTGAATTAGACATATTTGATACTATAAAGCAAGAATTTTTTAATGTAGCTAGTCCCTTTTAAGATTTGTCGTTTAAATTAGCTGCAGAAATGAAAATCGTTTTTGCCTTTTACCTTTTTCTTTTTTGCCAGTGCTCAGAAGTCTTCCGGCGTACATTGGAAAATTCGGTCCACTTAGAGATGTAGATATGATCTGGTCAAGATTTAGAACTCGCGGAAGACCTAATTACGGCAAAAATTTATTCTGTGGTAGCTGCAGCCAATCCAAAACCAGAAGTTGTCAGAAAGAATGATGTTGGCAACCAGCTAACTCCTGAGCTAGTGCGACTTCTCTCTAAGAAGCAAAGACTCCGTAGGAAATTCCAGACCACCCTTCACCCCGTACCCAAGGCTGTCTGGAAAAATGCTGAAAGGGAGCTCAAAGAGGCACTTTAGACTCTCAGATAGAACTCGTTCGACAGAAGAATAGAGGCTCTGGATTATAAACTTGATGCTGGATATAACCTTTGGAAACCGGCTAAAAACACAATGAGATAACCCTCTCGAACTGTTCGTCTAAGGCATCATGATGCTACTTACTGCGCAAATACCGAGGAACACATACATACATTTGCTTAGCACCTCGAAGAGCGATTTACGCCTCTCAAACTGGCCATGGATGAAGTAAGACAAACTCTCATCATCATTGACACACCACTCCAAATGATGTTGCCTTTTTGATCCATCTGATTAGATGAGATTGAAGAAACTATAACAAAGCTTCCTAAGTCATGTCAGAATATGTCATGTTACCTTACGAGTCTTACCAAGGAAAGCTCTCCGTCGATTTTCAATGTAATAACAAGAACACAGCACTTCACTCTTGCCAAAGTTTGGGAGATGATGATGGCTAAGATGATCAATGAAGCAGTTTTTATCCAACCAATTTGGATTTAGGGAAGGACTCATACCGTTTTTTGCTCCCTGTACATAACCTCAAGAGTTGGGAAAAACACAGTTCTGGGGTACATAGCCTCATATATCTCCAAATCCTGCGAGGGGCCAATTCTGATCCCGGATTTAAATTCTAAGCAGAAAATTAGAAAAATACCTTTAGCTTTCCAACGACTAAACTATTTAAGCGATTACAAAGAGCTTTCAATTCTTTTATAAGGCGACCTCAACAATGTTTCTGGGTGCTCTGCTGCACTGTAGAACTTAGGATCTACTTTACTTCCTTCCAAGCCTACAGCTACTTAACTAGCCGAATACCCGGATCAAAATTACTTATTCGAAGGGAGTTTAGTCGAGTGACGTAATGCATATTATAGGAGCTCTGCATAAAAGGGATATTCTTCTTCTGGGGAGAACTTCATATTCTGCAATTATGGAGGTTTATACTTCATTGTTAATATTTCTCATCTGTTTCCTAAGGGAATTCCTGCATAATGGGGATATTGTTCTGAACATATTTAGCAGTCGTAATCGTTTCGTCTATTTTTTTTCTTTTTTAAGTGTAGATCCTGTACATCAATTTCGTACATTAACAGCACATGGGTGTTAATTTAATAACAGCCAAACCCCATACCGTAGTATGTAGGTAGCCTTAGTGACTTCCAATCGTCTTCGCAAAAGTGAAGAGATTTTTAAAAAATTATAAGCATACTTAAATTTTATTTCAAAGAGAAGGATTAACAAAGATTTCGCTTACTCCAGCGAATCTTATTTTCTTTCACAAAAACATTCTCTTTTTTCCCTCAGTGTATTGCAATTTTTGTTTAGTGTAGTGTTTCTGTACACGCTTGGCATATGTATTCGTATTTGTGTTGAACTCAAAAGTCTCAATGCGTTGCCAATCCTTTGGCAATCCGTTTGGACATATGATGTTTTCGTCATATGTGCCGCTGCCGCAAGTGCAGATCGTATGCCTCAGTAGTTTCATCTTAACTCTATATATGTATGTTGTGCATGGTTTTTGTTGCTATAATGAATTTATGAGACATGGCCAGGCCTGGGCTTAGAGTTATGGCCAATGGCTTTTTGTCATACCAACTGCCAACTACCAGGTGGCACACTCTCATCACACACACACACACACTCACAGACTCAACGCCTGAATTGAAATTAAAGTCATAACTCAATTCAAACTGGAATCGTGTTTGGCTTAAAGCCTACAGACCAAGTCTAGGGCTCTCTGGCCATGCAGGCATCTGTTTAATGGGCTTTTATGTGCGGCGTTGACATTGGCGACGGCTAATCTAAGCCACAGGGGAAGGTAACAACAAAAATGCCTTTGTCTTGGTTTCAGCTGATTCCCCCCTCTTACCCAGCTCACCACCAACCCAGCCACAGCTGCTCGAGCTCTTTGTGTTTTATTGAGCAAAGCTCTGTGCTGGCATGAAATTGAACTTGGTGCTGGTCTTGGGGTCGTCTCATCCTAGCTGGCAATTTCGGTTATAAAAATGTCATCATACTCATCACTGGTCGTTGCTTTGCTTCAGTCCAGTGCTCTGCTCTACGTCACATTACGTTATTTTTATTTGTGCGTATTTTTGCATTCCTTTGGGACCTGGAACATTTTCTCGATCTGTCACTTATGGCTTTGCGTTATCATTGCTCCTATCCATGCCCCGAATGTATTTACTGTCTGGCCGACTGTCGTTAGAGTAATGTGGTTCCCTCTGACTTGGATGTGCGCTTGTCTTTTATTTAATGGCATTTGATTAGACGAAAATGAAGTAAAATTGGACGAAAGTTTTATGTCTGGATTTAAAAACGAATCACATTTTTAGTTAGTTATCGGATGAGCCAAGCACATGAACATTATTTTATTGCTTAAAGTAAGTTTATGAGCGTGTGATTGCTGGGCATGATAGTTGGGAACTAGCAATTGTTGGTGGGGTGGTTAAATAAGAACTTATACTGCATTTTAGTACGTAGCATGTGAGTGGAGAAGAAACTCAAATAAATAAGTAAAAGCAAAGTTTTCGGCAAATTTAAACTCTAAGAGGGTCTTGTATTGGATATGGTATATATAGAGCAGAAACTTGCAAAGCCAAATCCTCGGCAATAATGTTTGAATGCTTCCTAACCAAATCTAAAACTCATTAACAATGACCAGGGGCGCCTTCATGTTGTCCAGATTTTCATCAATCGTACAAGTTAAAGGGTGACATGCGCCTGTCCCGCTGCAACATTTTTGAGCCACTCATGTACCATTTCGTGTCTGTGTCGTGTCTGTGTCGTGTCTGTGTCGTGTCTGTGTCGTGTCTGTGTCGTGTCTGTGTCGTGTCTGTGTCGTGTCTGTGTCGTGTCTGTGTCGTGTCTGTGTCGTGTCTGTGTCGTGTCTGTGTCGTGTCTGTATCGTGTCTGTGTCGTGTCTGTGTCGTGTCTGTGTCGTGTCTGTGTCGTGTCTGTGTCGTGTCTGTGTCGTGTCTGTGTCGTGTCTGTGTCGTGTCTGTGTCGTGTCTGTGTCGTGTCTGTGTCGTGTCTGTGTCGTGTCTGTGTCGTGTCTGTGTCGTGTATGTGTCTGTGTCGTGTCTGTGTCGTGTCTGTGTCGTGTCTGTGTCTGTGTCGTGTCTGTGTCGTGTCTGTGTCGTGTCTCTGTCGTGTCTGTGTCGTGTCTGTGTCGTGTCTGTGTCGTGTCTGTGTCGTGTCTGTGTCGTGTCTGTGTCGTGTCTGTGTCGTGTCTGTGTCGTGTCTGTGTCGTGTCTGCAGTTCCTTTTGTCATCCCGATCATTTTGGTGGACACACATTTTTCCATTTTAAAAACATTAATTGCCAGCGAGTCAAATTTACGTTGTCATGTGTGCATTCAGCTTTTTCCTTTATAATCCCTAATTTCATTTTATTTCACAGGATAATTTTAATCATAGCACTAGCACTCAATTCCAACAACACCATCGACCTCGACTAACCATAAACCACGCCATTTATTTAGTCATTAATTTCTATGGCAGTTGCTCTTGTCGCCGCTTTTATGTACGCTCTATCCATTGATATTTTATCCAATTATAACTATGCCTTTGAACGGAAAAATCGCTTGCAATACGTGAGTAAAAAAAGCAAACACAAAAATGACACCAACAACAACAACACCGACGGAAAAACATATGAAACATGAAAAACATGCACATCGAAAATAAATTGCCATAACCCCAATGGCAAGGTGCGGCAGGAAGGTGGAAAAGCGGTTCCGGGCCTAAGCCATGTCATCAGCCATTGATCAATTCAAAGCTTTGCCTTTGTGCCGCCATCTTTCCCATGTATGTGTGTGTCTGTGTGTGTGCGAGTCTGTGTCAGGGCGCATTGTTTTAAATATTGGCACAAAATCAAATTATCTGCTATTTGTCAATAAATAACTCCTTACAAAGGAGAACTTTATTAAAATTCACCACAAAACGTTGTAGTTTCCGGTTTCAATTATGTCATAAATTTTCGGTGCTACACCCACAGAAACATATACCGACACACACACACACACTAACACATAGGCATATAGCAGCCATATTGAAATTTAAAGCCCGTTAGCAACTTGTCACAATTTACAACCTGTGCAGAGACAGAGCCATGTCGACGACTGGTCGGCTCTTTTGGACAAAATATGAACCAATATAAAACCAATAAAGCAGCATCTAACAAATATTTTGTGTACAAGCTAAATAACAACAAAAATGGAGTACATAAATTTGAACATGACCGACTTTGGTATACACTTTTTATATTTTTTCAAAAAACGTATGAAACTGCTAAAAAAATGCGTATACGCAATGTTGCCTTATATGGGCAGCCAAATAAGCGTGGTAACATCGATTCAAAAGATTTTACAGATAATATGCGGGATTTTATACTAAATCCACAAGTTTTTCTAGATATTTTTTTAAAAAAATTGTCAATTCATCCCATTCAGCAGTAGGATGGATATTTGTTGGATTTTTTTTCGGAACAGTTCATTCAAGAAAGGATTTAAATGAGAACTTTTATTTTCATCTATTGAAAACAGTCTAAGAAGCCATTTTAATTTTTTTCCAACCAGAAGAAAATAGAAAATCGGTTGATTTGAGCTTGCTAAAAGGAGTCATATTATATTTATATCCCCGTTTCGGATCATCGACGGTGCTTCCTGGGATTACTTTTATAAAGAGATGAGAGGAGGGTCAGCAAATAATAAAAAATCGTTTGAAATAATCCGAGACCTTTTAAAAGCTTTCTCGAGATCATCTCGAAATAAGAGTAAGTTTTATTTTTGAACCACCCTGAAGTCTTAATTTTTATCTACGAAATCATCGACGAACATTGTATACCCTTTTTATTACTAATAACTAATACAAGTAAAACATAGTGCATCAGAGCCAAACAGGAAACCATGTATAACAAAATCAAAACATTCTAAAACGGAAATGCGGCTTGTTAGCCATATTAAAAAAATATGTGTGCAGTGTGGCCAGATAAATTTATGAAACAGTCATAGATACACATAGAGGAGAGTGTGTGAGTGTGACAACGAGTGTAAAGGGAGTAGGTGAGTAGCTGTAACTGTCAATGTCTGAGTGAATTATTATAATGGACAAGAAATTAAATTATAAATTGCATTAGCCAAGGCGCTGAGCACAGATCAAATGACGCTGATGGCCAACAACAACAACAAGTAGAACAGCAACGGCAAGCCAACCAAGCAGCCATAAACATTAATAACCAATATGGCAACAGACAGGACCAAGGATACGAAACTTGGAAAGACAAGCGTGTAAAGCGCATAAACAAGCCACAAAGATCCCTGCCAGCTAGTCAAAAGCCACTTTTACAATTTATGGCAGACGAGAAAATAAGGCGCGAAAAAGTATCTAAAGGGTACAAAAAATGTATCTATATGTATGTATATATAGTATTTATAGAGCGTTGGGCCAAAGTTTCTAACTTGGCAGCCAGCTGGCTTTCAACGATGATGCATTGATGCGGATTGAAAGTTTAAAAGGTTTCACTACATACCCGTACACCTTAGCCAGCTACGACCTGGTGCTGGTCCCGGCTGTTTGAGTGATGCAGCTTGCAACGCTTAGGCTGCCGCTGACAGCCATTTGGCCTTTTCCCGAGCATAATAAATTTGTTGGATGCACGTGTCTTTGGCTTTAATTTATCATCAAATGGTCGTGCAAATCACGTTGTGTGTTGAAAAGCGCGGAATTTATTGCGCTGAGTTATGGTTGGGTGTTAGAGTTTTGAATTGGTTTGGTTTGGCTTGGCTAGGATTGGCTTTAGCTTTAGCTTTGGCTGACTGCTGTCCAATGGCTTGATGTGCATAATTTATATGGAAATTGCTTGGGTTACCACGTCGTGGTTGTTTTTCTTTTTTTTTTCTCTTCTTGTATTTATGATACTGAACAAGTTTGAGAATGTAGAATATGTGCAATCAGGGCAAGGCGTGTGCTTTGTGATTGTTGAATTGATTGAATGATTGTTGCCAATGCCTTGCCACATATCACTTGCTTAAAAATTCCATTACAGCTGTATGTTTTGCCTCAATATTTGTTTTTAATTGCATATTTATTGGTATTTGCAATTGTGGATACTTGTCTGACATCTTTGAAAAAATGTTTTTTTTTGTGTACCACTCTACAAGTTACTTGTAAAAACAAAATGAATGCATTTTATAAGAACTGTAATTGATTTTACAACATAAATAATCAAATGATGGGTCAATCTAGTTTATAGACTATACATAGTTTTTGGCCGCATTTAATATACATTGTATATACATAATTTAATATTTTTGAAAGGTTTTTATATTTAAATCAAATGGTTGTTAAATTTATTTGCTTACAATAGATTAATTGAATTTTATTGTTTTGTAAAGAAAATTCACATATAGATATATGCGTATATCTGTGTTATGGCAAAAATAAACATGAAAATAATTTATTAACATAAATTGACATAGAAATTAAACTATTGATATTTACTCATCGTGTAAGCAGTTCAAAGCTTCTATATTATATAATCAATTTCGTGTATTATATTTTGATTTAATTTCAATATAATATTGCTAACAAATTGATCGAAACGAATGGCTGACACAAATTGCCATGGGGTTTTATTTATTAACAATAAACCATTTGCTTAAAAAGTTCTCGGAAAAAGTTTAGTATTTTTATTTCATATTTTTATTATAATTTGGTAATTAATTTTAAAACAATATGTTTACATATACTACAACATTTAAAAAAAAAATAATAATAATAATAAGCCAGCCATTTATCAATATGAAACAGATTTTGTTTCTCAAAATTTTGAATATTTATCATTTTATATACTATATATATGTTAACTCACTTTCCAGACTCTTCAATCTTCAGAGGGGATGCCCAACTCACAGATTGGATCGAGCCCCAAACCTCCGAGGGGCTGCCAGAATATCTGGCATTTTTTTCGATGCCGACAAAGTAAGATGGGCAATTGGCTCCTTTGAACCTTTCAAGGCACCTGGTGGGGACGGAATTTTTCCAGCACTTCTCCAGAAATGTCTGTCTGTTTGCCTATTCCAAAGGGAAGTCAACAGTGGTTGTCTTACACCACCTAGACAGGAAGATTGAAAACGTTTTCGACTCCAAGACCATAGCTCTGTGCAAATTCCTGGATGTCGAGGGATCTTTCGACAATACTGACTTTGGTTCTATCTCTAGAGTGTTGGCCCGTAAGAGCAAAGAACCACATGTGGCCGCATGGATTGAATAGATACTCTGACAAAGGGACGTAGCTTCATCTCAGCCCTCATATTATAGAAGGGATATACGGTATGATGGTACGGCCTATCGTAACATATGTGGAAACCGTCGGTGCAACCATGGTTCATGGATCGGTCCAAAACTGAGCAGGGTGTAGGTGTTGGAATCGTACGACCCAACACCAGAATCTCTGCCGCAATGGACATCTGGCCCAGCGTCTTTCAAGCGAAAAACTGTGCCATAAGGACAAGGGAACAAGGGGAGCAAACATATGTATTTTTTCAGATAGCCAAGCTGCTATTAGGGCATTGTCTTCTATGGTTAAAGAATGACGATCTAGCATGACAAGGTGCCTCCACCCTGACCACATCTCCTGCGCCGTTTTGTGGTATTGGTTGTTCCACAATCAAAACCATGATAAACAAATGGGCTGCATGAGAACATTGGAGACGCTGAATCTCGCTTCCGGAGCTTTGTCAAGCAGAAGTGCTTGTCAAACCTCTCGATGCGATCAAGACATATGCTCCTGGTAGTTTAGCTATCTGGCCACCACACTGTTAGATATTATCTACAGAAAATGGACCTATCGGACTCTTCAGAGTGCAGGTTCTGTCTAGAAGACGATAAAACCAGACATATTCTCTGTGACAGCCCAGCGCTGGTTTGGGACAGAGCCTGTCCTTGCCTTCCATCTCAGGCAATGCAAAGATTTTGCTGCTCAAATCACGTTTAAAGTTATTTTTTTTAGTAAATACCTGACAAGTACTCGTTTTTCACGTAATAGCGTAAACTCATTATTTTTTCTTTACTATATCATTTGAATCAAATTTCATTTAACTAAGCCTTGTAGGAACAAGTTTTTCTGCAGTTTTTCACAACAAAAACTTGCTATCAAAACTGCAGCTCAATGAAAATGAGTTCCAGTTGTCGCTGCTTGAAAATCGGCCAAATCATGGTGCTTAACACATGGACATTGCACAACGTCATGATGTCGTCTAAGCAGCAGGCGGCAGAGGCTGCATCATGAGGCTCTACATTAGATAAACACAAAAACAACTAAGCAGCAGCAGGATGAGAGCTACGTTA
The DNA here is from genome assembly GCA_037043745.1 of Chymomyza amoena. NCBI lineage: Eukaryota > Metazoa > Arthropoda > Insecta > Diptera > Drosophilidae > Chymomyza > Chymomyza amoena. Next base: position 18,426 of record JBAMAX010003422.1, read on the forward strand.
AAGCAGCTATCGATAAGGACAATAACTGGAAGCAGGAGGATGGATGGAAGCCGCTTCTGCTGATACTTCTGCTGCTGCTGCTGAGCATGACGCTGGCAATGCCGATAATAATAAAAAGCAACGCTTCGATAGGCAGCGCTTCAAATCAGGCAGAAAAACGTTGCCGTGTCTGACTAGCTACCAAGGCATTAAGAGACTGTGATTGTGTATGGGTGAAAAACTGTAGTTGTGTGTGTGTGTAGCTGTGTGCATGTGTGAGTGTGTGTGACTTTGTATTATGTAACATTCCATTACGTTCGACATGACGGCGCTCATGGAGCACGTAACAAGTTTAAATTGCGCTCGTTGACTGTTGACTGTTGAGTGTGTATAACTGTCGCTGTGTGTGTGTGTATCTGTGTGTGTGTAGTGGGTTGGTGTAATTGTATCTGTATCTGTCTTTGGCCAAGTCATGGCTGCTTCTGTTGACTGGGCTGCCAAGCTGCTTGCTGCCTGCTGCCTGGCCTCAATTGAAGCAGAAAAGTGTATTTATATGTAACGGAAATGATGCTGCACTTATGTGCCGCTTTTTAGCGCCAAAGTAAATGATCAGCCATGTGATATGCTCCTGGCCAGCCTTTAACCAAGTCCTGCACTATACACTAACTAAGCGATTTAGTTTACATACTTGTTGGGCTGTTTGCTTTTTACAGAGCGCTGCAAGCGTCATTTTCTTTTCCTGGACTTAGTTTTAATAAACGCTTAAGAGGAATCCTTAGGTATGTATAATTATGCATTTAAATTTTATTATTTAGCAGATGTATTTAAAATAATAGTGTTCGCATTTAAGAATTTTAAAAAAGGAACATAGCGCATATTTCGGGAGTGAATCCTTTCTATAAAATTAAGATATAAATTGTTTTCTAAAAGCTTGCATAAAACAAATATTATCAATCTTCGTTAACACCAATCTTATCAATAATCTTATTATAGATATCGTTGTAATCCGTATAGAATAGATTTTTCTTTAAATACATTTCCTTAGTAATTCAAAAAACTACTATAATGAACTTTAAAATATCGTAATAGAAAGAGAATTTTTTTTTAATTTTTTGTTTTAAACGTAAGTTGCGGAATTTTATGAAAATGCTTAAATACTTTTTTTAATATCTATCTATAAAATCAGTATATTAATCATATAATAACGTAAAATTAAAAGGTTTAAGTCTAAAATACCTTTTTTTTGTGCATAAGTGTAATTGAGTGAAATTTTGGAGTTTCCTTACATGATTCTATAGTATCTACAATTCTTTTACGATTTTAAAGATCTTAGACTCGAAGTGTTCGTTAATAAAAAGCATTTTAAAAATGTATGTTATAGTCTTGCAATTCGGTTGAAATTAGAATTTGGTTGTTAGCAACGTTAAAAGTTTTACTTAATATGTACATATTAAATATAATTTTACGTTCTATGATATCGAAGCAGCGGCAGAAAGAATAGGGCTGAAAATCAATGAAGAAAGAACAAAGTATATGCTGATGGGATAAAAGCAAAATGGCTGCAAACACAATAAAGATCAGTATTTGGGCTGCAAGTTAAGCAGCGATAACGCAATGCATGCCACAATTGACGATAGAATCCAAGCGGGCAACAGATCATACGCATCACTTATAAAACTCTTAAAATCACGGCTCCTCAGTAGAACATGTAAATTAGCGCTATATAAAACTGTAGTCAGGCCAGTAGTATGCTACGGATCTGAATCTTGGACGCTGAGTAAAAAAACAAATCCAAGCTAATGGTATTTGAAAGGAAAATTCTAAGAAAAATTTTTGGCGCTATTAATGACAATAGAGAGTGACGAATTAGATGGAACGACGAACTAGGTCAGCTTATTAGAGGAGAAAACATTGTACGTTTCATTAAAGCACAAAGACTAAGGTGGCTAAGCCACGTGGAACCTTCTAGAGCCCAAAAGAAAATCTTAGATGCAAAATCATACAACACCAGAACAAGTGGCAGACCAAGATCGCGATGGATGGAAGAACTAAAGGAGGATATGGATAAGATTAAGATAAAAAACTGGAAAGAATCAGCAAATAATCATTTAACCTGGAGGCATTATGCTCAGCAGGCCAAAGCTCAGAAAGAGCTGTAACGCCAAACGATAATGATGATATATAATTTTATATTATCTTTCATATCGTCAAAGTTAACAATGCAAAAATACGAATGTGAACGCATTTAAACAAAACACTCGACCAGGCACCGTACATTCCAGATCTGGCCCTGTATGACTCTTTGCTCCTTCCAAAACTGAAGTTGCCACTCCGGGGAACCCGTTTTGACTCCATACTGACCATAACACAGAATGTGACGAGCACAATGAGGTGGACTGGTATTAATAGCTGCCGTAAACAAATTGGTTGACAGATTCCGCTTATTTTCGGTATATTCACAAAGTACAATCCTACACAAATACAGAAACTCAAAATATTAAAAAATTCCGGAAACTTTTTTCTTTATACAAAAATAAGAAGAAAAAAGATTTTTAAATTTAGCCGTCAATTGTTAATTTAAAAAAATAAAATAATACGATTAATTTTTTCTTGTTTAACAAAAATCTTTTGTATATAGAATTACACAGGTCTACAAATACAGGGGTCATGTGAGTTGTTGGAAAGCTAAGGGTTATTTCCGAAGTAATTTGGTGCGTAGAATCCGAATCCGGCATCAGAACTGGACCATCACGTCAGGATTTTGAGATATTTGAGGTTATGTTCCCAAAAAACGGAGTTTTTTCTACTTTTGAGGTTATGAACCATGTTGACCTGTGTTATCTCAAAGGCTTATTGCAAATGCTAATGACGTCGAAGGGATATATCTCGTAACTTCGAATAGCCATAACTTTGCGAAAAAAAATTGAAATAAATAATAATAAATAATTGATCTCTTGAACCCTTAAATTAATGGGTAAGAGTTGTACTAAATGATGTAACTGGAGAGAAAGACCGCCCTGTACATAACTTCAGAAGTAGGAAAAAACGCCGTTTTTTGAGTACATAACCTCAAATATCTCAAAATCCTGACGTGATGGGCCAGTTCTGTCGCCGGATTCGGATTCTACGCACCAAATTACTTCGGAAATGATTCTTAGCTTTCCAACAACTAAACCATGTTGACCTGTGTTATGATTTAAGATTTTTCTTTTATACTTTAAGGAAATGCAAATAACAAAAATATTGTTAAAGAATGTAGTAGGTAAAAATTTTTAGAGTTATAGCCTTGGTGAGTTTAATTTAATTTTTGATTGAAAATATAGTGATTTTTTCAATAAATTTGAATGATTTTATTAATAATTTAATTTATAATTTAATCGTATTCCAAATTAATAAGTCTTTATTGATTGCCAGAATTTTCTGTTGCTATAATACTAGCGTTTGATACTTAATAATTATTTTCTACTTTTTGGTTCTGTTTACCGTTAAAACCTGATTTTTTGTTTTTTTTAGACAATTATAGTCTAGTCAAGTCTAAAAATTTAAATTATTTTTAATCCTGATAATTAGGACATTAGAACAAATTTTTTAAATAATTGTATTCATCAGTCCTTGACCCCTGCGGAAATTTTCAAGATGATCTGACTTCTTGAAAGTGGCGAAAATTACTCCGAAAGAATTCGTTATATAGATACATAAATACATACATCCATAAATGAAGGTCAAGCGAATCCAAGCGTGTTACCAAAGTCAAGCGAATCCAAGCGTGTTACCAAATTTTGATTTTTTTTCAATAATCACAACCCAAATATATCCGCATATCGATTTGTGTCTCGATTGCAGCTCTGAATTGGCATTTGGCTGACTATGACTTCCTATATACTAGTATATACTTTTCTTCTCCATACTAATAGATGCTTATGATAACACTAAGATGCCGTTACATTGTAACAGTAGTTCGCTGTGAATGTATTTAGTGCGCTCTGACTGAGACTGCGACTCTGTGGCTCTTTGTATCTGTATCTGTGTCTGTATGCGAGTGTGCGATAAGCGCTATATTATCGTGCTATATTATGGCTAATTGTAAGTGAACCGTAAGCGCTGGAAAATCTATAAATGCCGCACACAGACAGTCACTTATGTATGTATATATGTACAAAAGTAAATAAAGTTATGTCTAAGGGTGTGAGTGTGAGTGCGGAAAAATAAAAACGTGCACGAGTGGCAATTCATAGGCATTAGCATTACTTTTTATGTAGTTGAATTGATGTGACTAACATTGTATGTGAGAAGCTCTTCATCTGAGTCAATGTGTGTGTATCTGCGTATCTGTGTGTGCCCGTGTGCGTGTACAAGTATGTTTATATTTGCGTCTGTGATTTCTTTTACATTCATTTTAGATGCTTAAGCGCCTAATTTATGTGCATCAAAAACATTTCTAGCCCCAAAATAAACTCAAACATTAAAACCGGCTAAAAATTGTGATTTCATTTCACCTGTCGTTATTTACATGCTTGTTTTGCTACTTTTTTATGTTGTCTGAAGGTATATTAGTTATGTATTAAAATTGGTCATATATGGTTTATATTAGGTAAGATCTTTTCAATATTGCAGAAAATAAAAATGTATTTCTTCAGTCTGCTGAAAGTAATTTTGATTATAGTCTATACAAATAGTAATATTTATTTTAAACTTTGACTGGTAGGAACCACAAGTAAATTTTTCAGGGATTTATGATTTTTCAAATAAAAATAATTTAATTACACTATCTTACAAATTTAAAAAATTATTTGTATCCTCTTCAAAGCAAAATAAAATTAAATACTGATTTTTTTCAAGGAACGGATTTTGGGATATTTTGTAAAAACACACATTTCGAGATCAAAATAAAGTGTCTTTACTTAATAGCAAATATTGGGTCGTTCACTAAGTAATTTAGTTGTTTTTAGTGCAATTAAAACACGATTTTTATACCCTGCACCGTATGGTACCAAGGGTATATTAAGTTTGTGCAAGCCAAATATGTATGTAACATATAGAAGGAGACGACGGGGACACCCCAAAGTTACCTAAAATATGATCAGGGTGAATAGAGAAGTCGATATACCCATGTCCGTCTGTCCGTCCGTCCGTGTGAACGCCTAGATCTCAAAGATGGTAAGAGCTAGAGTTACCAAAATTTCACATTAGATCCCATATTATTCCATAGGAGGCAAGTTTATTCTATTTTGTTGATATCGGGGATAAATTATATAGCTCCCATGGGGGTGTTTGAGACGACCTCGACAAAAAAAAAGCGTTTTAGATGAATAATTCGTTTGTTTATGAAGATATCGTAACCAAATTTGGTATTCGAAAGTTTTTTATAGTTCCCAATCACAATATGACAATATCATATAGCTCCCATAGGACCGATCGGCCAAAATAACTTTTTTAAAGAAAAATTCGCTATATTTCGTTTTTTAATAAAGATATCGTAACCAGATTTGGCGTTTGGAAATTTTTTAGACCACTTAAGCAATGCGCCAAATTTGAACAAAATCGGTTGACTATATCATATAGCTCCCATAGGTCCGATCTTCCAAAAAATCGATTTTTTAACAAAATTTGTTGTGTTTCGTTTGTTTGTTAAGATATTGGGATCAAATTTGACATTCGTGAATATTTTATAGTTCCTAAGCACTGTACTAAATTTAATCCAAATCATTTGAGTAGATCATATAGCTCCCATAGGATCAATCGGTCCAAAAACACGTTTTTTATACAAAATTTGTGTGTTTTGTTTGTTTGTAAAGATATTTGAAATAAATTTGGCTGGCATTCATATCTTTTTTAAGGTATTTAAGCACTGTGTCAAATTTTATTGAAATCGGTTGACTATATCATATAGCTCCCATAGGAACGATCGGTCAAAAAAAAAATTTTTGCTTAAAAATTCTTCTGTTTTTGGTTTTTTGTGAAGAAATCGGACTTTATTACAAGCTAGTGGTACAGGGTATCCTTAAGTCGTCCGCGCCCGACTTTACGTCCGCCATTTTTTTATTGTGTAAAACATTTTATGAAATTATATATTCTCCATTTCGATCCAATATTTTTTGCCATATTTTGGACGAGAGATTGATTCCACGCTCATACAATTTTGTATCTTGCAGGCAAAAACTGGTCCAAGTGGTTTTTGACGTCCTGTCTTGAAGTTAAGGTTCAACCGTTCAAAATATTTTGCAGAGACCGGAACAAGTAATAGTCCGAAGGTGCTAAGTCGGGAGAATATGGTGGGTGTGGTAGCACATCCCAATCAAGCTGCAAAAGCTTTTGGCGAGTCATCAAACTTGTTCGAGGTCTCGCATTATCCTGTTGGAACACTACACCTTTTCTATTGATCAATTCAGGCCTCTTCTGTTTGAGTGCATCGCTCAATTTGTCCAGCTGATCACAATGCACTTCAGAATTAATCGTGGTATTCTCGGGCAAAAGCTCAAAATAAATTTTTGGGACTTTCGGCCTTCGAAGTGATTTGAGCTGGTTCATCCTTTTTGGACCATGATCTCTTGCATCCTACTTTCCGTAGCTAGTAACAATGCGCTTCAAAAGTGGATCACTTCACATTTGATAAGCAAATCACAGTCGTTCTGTAATAACATATGTCAAGTTTCGAAATTAATCCTAGACGTTTCATGTGCTTAAGAACGGTCACGTTGGACAATTTTAATCTTTCAGCAATCTCTCGAATTCTTATTCGATGGTTTGCATGGACCATCGACTTTATTTTATCCACTTCGGAGGCCTTCCAGGACGTGGTCCATCCTTAAGATCGATATTGCCGGAACGAAATTTTTCAAACCAATTTAGGAATTGGCGTTCGGGCAACACATCTTCTCCGTACACATCGCATAATTTTCGTCTCGCATAAACTGTTTATCCTTTTGATAGTAATACAGTGAAATATCCCGAAAATGTTTTTTTCGATCTTCCATCTTCGATAGGGCACCAAACAAAAACTATTTCCAAAAATTGTACAACATTTTTTACAAAAAATCCTTACTATATCAGCTCTTTGAATATATAAAGGTAAAGAAGTTGAATGTGAAGTTGGCTGCATTGAAATCGACAAATTTGTTCAAAATTGATTGATATTTAAACTAAAATAATTTTTTAAATATCAATTTATATTCTTATATTTTATTTATATCACCTTCAAGCTATATGTTTATAAAATTTTTATTAAATTATTTGTTTCTGAATCACAATGAATTTTTGACATGGTTCATATGTTGGTTAAAAAATTATCATGTCTTGCATAATATGCTCATGTCTGGCTTAAAAAATATATTTCCCTTTTATAATAATAATTAATAATATCAAAGTTATATACTCGCAGCTGTAGATCTGTGGTAACAGGCTGTGAATAATTGGATAACGTTTTTTTAAATAATGTATTTTCTTTTTTAGCAGACGATATCATGGCGGCTTTTGTTATTGGAATTTTTTTGAAATATTTGCTTACATCATTTGCTTTGTATATTTGCATAATTTGTATTTTTTTTGATTTATTCAATTAATTCTTTCCTTATTGAAACAATTTTTTTTGGTGACGCTTGGTAAAATTTTTTTCTCTATCAAATGAACCAAATTGGTAAATAAGGTAAAAATCTTTGACAAAAAACATGAATAACGTATTGCAGATAAATTTTATAGCAGCATTAAAATTAATTATTTTTTAAGCTGCCTCAGGGATAACAAATAACACAACAATAGTTCAGTAAATAATTGAATTTTCGATACAGGGCATAAAGATGTACCCAAAAAAAGTAAATAAAAAAAATATTCTTTGTATTTTCCAAAAAAAGTGTTACGACAATTATTTGAAATTTTGTTTGCTTTTTAAAATACTCGTTTTTATTTAATCTTATTAATTTAATCCATTTATTTCTTTTTGCAAAGAAGTTTTGATAATATAATTTATTTGTTTTTAAATGTTATTTTAATTTTTTTAATTGAAAAAACATATTTTGTAATAAATAATCGTCTTTAAAGCTTTTTACGTTCCTTTTATTTTGTTTTTATTTAAAATATTTTTTTGTTTTTATTTTATTATGCAGTTTTTTTCAGCGAGATATGTGAGATGTATAAAGTATTTTAAGCATTCATGCTCGTATAATTCGTGAAACAAAGTAATTATACATTAACTAAAAAATCTTTTAAATAAATTTGAATATCTTTTAAAAAGAAAATATAACGCTTAAAGGGTATTTAAATACAGCCCTTTTTAAAAATAAATATTTGTTTTTTATTATTATGTTTTTGGTACCTTACATTTTTTTTAGAAATTACGCTTTGCTTGCTTATCAGGGTTGCTGGTAACCCTCCAAAAAAAAAAAATCAAAAATTTGTCTGAATCGAGTTTTATGGCGTCGCAGTTGCAGCGCTTTTCCAAATGTGTTGGCTCTGCGCAAATTAAATTATTATCTGTGGGATTTTGGCAGCTGTAATAAATAAATTTGCCAAAGGTAGCAGGCAGGATTGTATCTACAATGCGTACGTAGCTGTATTTGTATGTATCTACATTATTTTTTATGATTCTGCTCTTTAATGCTTGAGTTGAGCCGAGTTGAGTTAAATTTGCAGGCTTGTTTGTTTGTTTGTTTTGCCTTCGCCATTTGCATTTATTGTAATAGCTGAAAGTTTGCCCATATCAATGTCATACATGCCTTGGTTGTCGAGCATTTAATGCTGCGCGCACACTAATACCAGCACAACGATACACACATACACACAGCGATGCACACAAACACAACCGCTGGCAATGCTTTTACATGCATGCTAATATTACGTATACGTAATATTTTCCAAAAAGCTATGCAGCTGCAATGCATATGATGTAACAATGCTCAAGTCAAATATTTGAGCAGCGCCAAAAACGGCTCACACAAATGTGTAACCAACACGCTATTTGCTTGAGGCAAACACACAGATACACACACGCATAGACACACACACACACATACACACAGCTACAACTACAACTACAGCAGCAGCAGTCGCATGTGGCTCAGTGCAAATAAAAATGTTGCAAAAAGGTGAAACGTGTGTTAAATAATTCCTTTGTCGAGCACATTTTAATCGTGCCGCGGCAACAACAAACACAAAATGCCGCAAAAAGCAAATGGCCGCAGACAGAGATGGTATGGTTTGGTATAAAAGAGACAGAGAGTTAGCTGCAACTGTCCAGTGAGCAGCGCAAACAAAGCACATGTGTATGTGTGTGTGTGTGTTTTTTTTGTGACCATGTGTGTGTGTGTGCTCTTTACTCAGCGCCCTCTAAAAAACTGCAAACTTTGTAAAATTTTTACAAAAACAAAAAGAAGAAAACACAATAAAAATCGTCACTGAGTAAAAAACATTTTGTTCTTGTTCCTGTTGTTGTTGTTGTTGTTGCGTCCACGTACACAAGCCACGATTTTTGTATGGCATACCAACTAAGTGGCCGGGTCTTTGGGTCTGTCAGAGATGAGGTTTGTTTCAGAAATGAATGGTGGGTGAGAGAGGGATACACTACGGGTAAGCCTAGCAAATAAATGACAGCGGTGCAACGGTTTGACAGGCGTGTGAAGAAAAATTTCTGCATGTAGCAGAGCCAAAAGAAATGGCAAGAAACAAATGTAACAATAAAAACAACAAATGTTGTATACCTTTGAGTAGAGTGTAACCGAATTCAAGATGCCTGTCATAAGAAAGGATACTCTGATAGGGTGGTCATGAAAATATTTAATTTTAGCAAGCATTTAAATGTATAGTGGCTTACTATCTTGTCAAAAGTTTTAAATTAAAATTGAGTTTCCATTAGCAAAAAAGATAAATTCATACCAAAGAGCTCCATTAATCTCAACCTAACGTGATGTGGTACGACAGAAATCAAAAAGTAGTAGGGCTGAAATTCTGACGCTCTAACGTTAGGCCACTTTTAAGAAGTGTAGCCGCGATCCAAAAGCTACGCCATTGCATTCTACATCAAAGACAGAAAAACCGCGAGAGACCCTCGGAACGATTAAGAAAGCTTATAGGAATACTGCCATGATCCGTTCAACAGGGTTCATGTGGCATAATCTCTTCGGAAGGGGCGGGCGATCGTAAAAGACGATTAGGGCTGCAGTCGTCCACCAACTTTAAAGATTGATTTAAATGAAAGTAAGGCTAAGACGGTAATGAACTCAAGTTGACGCTTAAACATTTACCTGAACTTTGATTAGTTAGTTACCCTGGCTCTCCTTGTATTGAAGAAGGATGCTGGTAGTTTCTTGGCTAGCCAGTTCGTCCGCGATACCCTCGATTTCCCTATATACTGGGGCTCAGATGAGGTGGATTGAAAATTCTTAGCCATCTCCTCCAAAGACCACTGACTTCATGAAGTCAATGTTGCGAGGAACTTTATAGCCTTCTGGCTGGGATACATACATATATCCTTTTTACCTACTTGTAGATTTTTTATTATTATTAAAGCCTCCTGCGTTGCCATGACCTCCATCTGGAAGACACTGCAATTAAACTTAAAAAAAAAATAGTATCAAAGATACTAAGGATTTTTTGACAACGCACATGGTCGCCACTTTTTGATATACTTTTTATATATTGGAGGTTTTTTGACTTAATTCTTGAGAGTATATTTGCAAGGTAACCCACAGCAAAAAACAAGCTGCTTCCAACACCACCGTTCATTTGTATGAGAGTTTCTGGCCAAGTACATGACTGTCACGTTGCCCTCTCGTCAAAACTGGCACCTCCAAACTCTTAACTCTTTCCCAGTTTTAAGTGTGAACTCAAGGGAAACCAATTCAGCTCCGTAAAAAAATGCTAATGGTACTTCAGTAGGGGATCTTAATTACACCATGCACAAATGAGAGTCAATAGAAGAAAGTCGTGTAAATAAATATTAAAGTTTTCCTAAAATTCAATATATTAGCTCTATAAAATGGTATATGGGTTTCCTAATACGCGGCCTGATTGACACAGACACGGACTATGATCAATCAATTCCCAAGTCCATTGTTACCGAAGGAACATTAGGTGTGCTTACCTTTATTCTGTCTGTTAGAGAATTTTGAAAAAATTGTATTTCATAATTTCTGAAAGATTAAGAATTAACTCACTGGCAAAAATCCTCTGGCTGAACCCTTCAAGATGGTGCTGGCAGGGCAATAGACTGGCTCAAGCACCATAGTCAGGCACTTGTCCTCCCTCGACGCTTGGGCCAGCGCACGGTCTAACTGAGGCAACAGCGCAGCAGTATCCGGATTTGCAAGTCTGGTGCCGCGAAGTTGGAGCCATGGCCAAGCTATGGGTAGGTTCCCAAGAACAAAATGCAACCGAACTCTCGAGCGCTGGAGTCCTCTAGGAAAACAATTCAGGCTCGGATGTCAGTCCTGTGCTAGTTGGAGCTGGACAGGAAGCTAATGCAGAAGCCAAAAACACTCATCTGCCTCTACCCTGCCTTATGCAATTTAGACTGAAATATCTATTAAAACCCTGGCTTTCCTCACTGGAAGAGACAGCCGACCAGGACAGCTATTGGCGTTCGCCAAGCATACGCGCATTCTCGACGACTAATGTGCTTTGTACACCTCCGATTCCACTAAGGACAACCTGTGTAATCTATCTACCCTAAGAATTAAGTGAATCCTCCTTTCTCCATGTTTCTTATGTATACTAATTTCTAAAATAATTACAGGTTTGCAAAAATTTGGATGAAATTGTGGCCTTACCGAGGATTACCCTGTATACAAGGCGCAACTGGTCATGCCAATCAAAGAATCAAGTTTTTGATTTTTCGGCTTTTTTATAAATAAAGTTAGATCTTTAGTAACATCCGGATAAACAATATTCAAGCACAATGAGTTACTATTTCGAGTTAAACAAGCTGAGCGGATCTTAAAATTTAGTGGAGTATAAAGAAAAACAAACTCATACTCAAATTCTATTTACATCAGCATAGCAGCTTCCATAGGGGTGCCATCAGTCGAAGAGCATTTCTTTCACTTGATTTTAGCTCATTTTCGTAAAGCCATAGTCGAAAATGCTATAGCTGCAGGGTCCTTCAGAAACATTCCATCGACTCAATGAGTAACCCCAGTCGCGTTGGATTTTTGCAATTGGAGTCGCACATACCTAAGCTAAAAGAAAATCTTCTACCTTTCAGTAACATATTTTTGAACGAACTTAAAATACCCTTATGCTCCTTTGAGGAACGGACATAAAAATATTACATACAAGCGATGAAAAAGTAAAAACAAATAAAATGAAAATCTACAAATGGCGGCGCTCTCTGCCTCCATTTGTCTATATGAGATATGTATAAGTGTCAGTGTGTGTGTGTCTGTATGTGTGTGTATTTTATAACTGCTACGTGTTTTCTCGTATGCGTTTGGCCCACTGCGGTTTTGCGGACATCAGCAGTAGCAAAGGATCTGAGGAGCGTATCCTACAGAGCAACTCCAACGGGGCACGCCATCTTTTTATTTATTTATTGTTTTTTGTCTGTGTTGCTGCATTGTTGTTATTAGTACTGACGATTCCGTCCATTGTTGTTTTTGCTGCTATAATAAAGCAGCACACAAACATTTACTATATACATACAATATATACCATATGTATAGGACATTTATATAGCGTCAGCTTGCATCACTCAGCATTAAGTTTTATATGGCTTATAGGTTACAGTGGCATCAAAAATGTCCTTCGATTGGTGACGCTTCAGTGATGTTGAAATCGAATGGCGAAAGCGTTTGAGCAGTTGCTAAAAAAATATAGTATTTTGTAAGCTTTTAGAAGTAAAGTCTGAAATAGGAGTCATAAGACATAGTCACAATTTTAATTTATAATTCTGCTTAAGCTTTTGTTGTATCAAATTTCTTAAATACATATTTTTGTTTTCAGTTGCCTTAAGCTTTGTTGTCATAGCTGCCTAATCCTTTTGTTTACATTCTATTTTGCATAATAATTAAAAATGTTTTATTAATATGTGTGCTCAAAAACAAAATGGTCAACTTTAAAATTAAATATTGAAGTTGGTTTGGTTTGGTTTGGATTTTAAGCCACAGATTTGCAAAAAGTTGTGAGGCATTAAAAGACATTTAAACACATAATATATATGCTCAATATAATATTTCTTCAATCAAAAAAGAGTATTTCTAATTCTATGAATTATATGCAGCATATTTAGTAGTTTTAGAATAACAAATGAAACATTTTTGGTGATTTAAATTATTTTATAAGGCATTAAATTAAAAAAAAACAAATGAATGATTTTATAAGTATAATAAATACTCAAAACATTTAAAAAGTTTATTCTGTATACATATAAAATACTAAAAATGCATAAAAAAATCCATATTTTTTGTGCTAGTAGTCAGTAGTTCGTAGCAGCTAAATTGTTGGGCATTGGAAGTGTTCTATACACCATCATATTTATTATTACACTTTAATATATATTAAATTTCAATCATCAATCATTTCAATCATTAAATATTCCTATCATTTATAAAAAATGCCAATAACACAAATAAAATATTGAATAAAAACCAAAATTGAATAATTTTATGAAATATGCTTTATTGAAGTGTATTAGATTATTTTAAACAAAGCTATTAACATTCAAAACCGTGCAAAAGCAAATTTTGACCAACGTGTGATTATTTTGCAGTTTTTTTTTTTTTGAAAATAAAATTAAAAATTGCATATCAATGGATTGAAAGCTTGAATTTCAGCTAATTTATTTGTATAGTGTCATTTGAATATGATAAATGCATTTCATAGATAAAATTAACCATGACAAACAGAACATAAAACATTAAAAAAATACGCTTATTAAAAAATATAAATTAAAACCATTTAAACGAGCAATGGAATTTGCCAAAATCATTGATAAATTATAGCTTAGTCAAAATCAGATAATTGGATTTGTAACATATGCAAACACTCAAACTATGGGCAAAATATTTTACCTTTGTACTTAATAAGAGAGCGGGGGTCAGACCATGTTTATTATATATTTTTTTGGTCGCTGAATCCGAATCTAATGTCTGCCTCCCACAGTCGCTTCTTCTTAAATGGCCGCGACGAGAAGCTTGCCGGAGGAAGTCATAGTCAGATTTTTCAATTGCGCCTGGCGGATAGGCAACAGTTTTTTTTTCACATTTTTTGTTATATATTGATAGGGTATATGATGTTTGTTACAATTTTGAATGAGGTTATGTCAGAACCCTAACGTGCTGGGGTTTTTTGGACCTTGGATTCAGGGACCCGGAAAGCATATAGTACTCGAAGTGTAACCAAATTCAGACCGCTCGCGCAGCTGACGCACGGGCATCAGCTGTCTGTAAGTTAGCTAAATGACAGTTTAGAGTATTGTTTACAAGCGCACGAAAGCATTTTGCCGTGAGTAAACGCGAAAAAAAATCAGTAATGGATTTCAAACGTAATAGTGTAGTTGCATTATATTTAGCTGGAAAATCACAACCAGCGATTGTTCGTGAGCTCGAACACCTTAAAGTAAATAAAGTTTTCTTTTATCGCACCATAACTCGTTACAATGATACTGGTAGCATCGCAAAACGTCATGGAGGTGGTCATCAAAAGACTGCAACGTCACGTGAGATGGTTCAAAAAGTGAAGAAGCGACTTGAGCGAAATCCCCGACGAATTGCCAATCAAATGGCGAAAGAACTGAAAATATCTGACCGTAGCATCCGTCGCATACTGAATAATGATCTCAAGGTCAAGCCTTACAAGATCCAAAAGGCACATGATCTCACACCGAAGCAGCAACAAGTCAGACTTGAGAGAGCGAAGAAGTTGCTTCGCTTGGCCGAAAGCGGTCAATTGCCGAACATTGTGTTTTCTGACGAGAAAATTTTTACAATTGAGCAATTCGTAAACTCTCAAAACGAAAGGGTTTACTTGAGGGACCGTTCATACGATAATTTGAGTCATCGATTGGCCACCAGGAGGCAGCACCCGCCACAGATAATGGTTTGGGCCGCTGTAACCGCAGATGGGCGCTCTCCAATCGTTTTCATCGAGCCTGGCTTCAAGGTTAATGCGCAATATTATCGGGAAAGTATTCTGGAGGTTGCTTTGAAGCCGTGGGCAGACAAACATTTCGGTGGCAGACCATGGACGTTTCAACAGGACTCGGCACCGTCTCACAAAGCTCGAGTGAACCAAGAATGGCTGAAAAACAACTTCATAACGTCCACACAATGGCTGTCGAATTCACCAGACGCGAATCCGATGGATTATTCTCTTTGCGCCATTTTGGAGAGCAAGGTCCGAACTAAAAGATACAACAGTCTCGAGGCGTTGAAAAAAGCAATTGTCCACGAGTGGGCCAAAATACCTGCAAGTCACATTCGGGCAGCTTGCGATTCACTTTTGGACCGTCTCAAGGCTATAGTGAAGGCAAAAGGTGGCCATATTGAGCGAAAGTAAATTGTTTCTAAATTTCGTATTATTTTTACACATTTTGTACCTTGAATTGAGTAAAGGTAATTTTCCAAAATGAATTTATAGCCTTTTTAATTGGTTACACTTCGAGTGCCGGACCCTGTATTATTTCGATATATTTTAAGTGAAATATCCATATTTGCTTTTTGAGTTTTGACCTGTTTAAGAAAAGTCTGGACTATCGATAACACGAAAAATTCTCTAAAATTTTAAAGAGAAACATGATGTGATATGAGGGGAATATTTGGAAGTCCCTCAATTGCATATGAAAAAAAAACATTGCTAGCAAATTTATCCATTTAAAATAGGGACAGCTTCACATATTTTTGCCCATTTTCAGGTTATGCATTATAAAATATTTGAACAGTTGCGATTTTGTGATTTTTGTTTGTGGCTTAGACTAAGCTTCAAATTGCAAAGTCAAAAGTGCATCAGGTTTAATATACATACAAATTATAAGAAATTTAAAACATATATTTAATATAATAAGCGTAATATGTTCATCGGTGCATAAATGCACACTAATGACATTTCTCTATACAACGTTGCGTATACGTATTTTGTATTAGTTTTGTGTGTGCGGTTTTGGTTTCCAAACAATTACTTTGCAATTTTTGGTTAACAAAACTAAAAGTTGATTGTCAATAAGAGTAGAAACAACAATAATAAAATTAAATCAAGCCAACATGATTATAAAATACGCTACACTTGTTTTTTATTCACCTTTGTTCTCAAATAAGCTCAGTAATTGGTTTTTTTTTTTCAAGAACCAAAATTTTAGTATGAAAAACTCCGAAAAATATTTAATTTAATTGCCAACCTAACATCTTTAGTCTTTCTATTTTTATACCCTGTACCGTATGGTCCAAGGGTATATTAAGTTTGTGCAAGCCGAAAATGTATGTAACATATAGAAGGAGACATCGGAGACACCCCAAAGTTACCTAAAATATGATCAGGGTGAATAGAGAAGTCGATATACCCATGTCCGTCTGTCCGTCTGTCCGTCCGTCTGTCCGTCCGTGTGAACGCCTAGATCTCAGAGATGGTAAGAGCTAGAGTTACCAAACTTTCACATTAGATCCCATATTATTCCATAGGTGGCAAGTTTATTTTATTTTTTTGATATTGGGGATAAATTATATAGCTCCCATGGGGGTGTTTGAGACGACCTCGACAAAAAAAAACGTTTTAGATGAATAATTCGTTTGTTTATGAAGATATCGTAACGAAATTTGGTATTCGAAAGTTTTTTATAGTTCCCAATCACTGTACCAAATTTGATCGAAATCGGTTGACTATATCATATAGCTCCCATAGGACCGATCGGCCAAAATAACTTTTTTAAAGAAAAATTCGCTATATTTCGTTTTTTAATAAAGATATCGTAACCAGATTTGGCGTTTGTAAATTTTTTAGACCATTTAAGCAATGTGCCAAACTTGAACAAAATCGGTTGACTATATCATATAGCTCCCATAGGTCCGATCTTCCAAAAAATTCGATTTTTTAACAAAATTTGTTGTGTTTCGTTTGTTTGTTAAGATATTGGGACCAAATTTGACATTCGTGAGTATTTTATAGTTCCTAAGCACTGTACCAAATTTAATCCAAATCGTTTGACTAGATCATATAGCTCCCATAGGACCAATCGGTCCAAAAACACGTTTTTTATACAAAATTCGATGTGTTTTGTTTGTTTGTAAAGATATTTGAAATAAATTTGGCATTCATATCTGTTTTAAGGTATTTAAGCACTGTGTCAAATTTTATTGAAATCGGCTGACTATATCATATAGCTCCCATAGGAACGATCGGTCAAAAAAAATGTTTGCTTAAAAATTCTTCTGCATTTGGTTTTTTGTGAAGAAATCTGACTTTATTACAAGCTAGTGGTACAGGGTATCCTAAAGTCGTCCGCGCCCGACTTTACGTCCGCCATTTTTTTAAAAAGTCTTTACAACAATTTGCACCTATTTCCCTATTTCCTTTGTATCCATAAACTTGCCTTTTTTTTGGTTTATTAGTTTAATTTATTTCCTACGGTATGCTGCTACAGATTTTACCGGTAACCTACATTTTCACAACTCTATTATACTCTTTTAGCCAAATTTATGCCTAAAGTGTATTAGAAATAAATTTCAAACGAAACAATTAATAAATTTTCCAAGCTTAGTCAGGTGTAAGGGTGTGTGTGTTTGTGTGTGTGTTTGGGGAAATCTTTGCATAAGAAATTAAATGTAAGTGCCACAAAACCAAATAAAATTTACACTAAATGAGCAGAAAACGAATGACAGTATTCAATTGGGCTGGGGTTTGGGTTTGAGTTCCGTGTTTTTGGGTTCAGGTTGGATTGTATTGGACGACTGTTGGTTGACCCCAACCGAACAACACCTGAGTTTTGGTTATTTTGGTGCGACGCAACAAAAGCGCAGCCACAACAAAGACAACAACAATACAAACAATAACAACAACACACACAACAATGACTATAATGGGCAGCACTTTTGTTGGCTTCTCATTAAAGATTCAGTTTGGTTTCAAGGGAGAATTAAATCTTGACAAGCCAACAAGCAAACACTTTGGTATGTCTATGTGTGTGCGTGTGTGTTTGTGTGTGTGTGTGCAGCCCCAAAGCAACATAATTTTATAGAAATTTATGCACACAAGTTCTTAGGTTACAATCGAGGACTGGGTGAGGCTGCGGCTGCCCAAAACTTAAAGACGATCTTAAAGCAGCCAAAATTCTTACGAAAACTTTGCCTGTGAAATACTTAATGCTCTTAGTGCGGTACCGTGGCTTATAGCATATTTTTCTGTACTTCTTAAATGGACAAAATGAAAGTGTTATTCAAAAGTATAATGTAATAAGTGTTCAAAAGTGCTCCGTTTTCGAATCTCTATCCGCATTCTGTTTTCTTTGAACTCTGACACTAATTTATTTATGAAAAGTTTTACAGCAGAAAAAAGTCTTTAGCAAAACAATTAGATTTTATAGATCAATAAAGAGATCGAAAAAATTCATGTAATAGGTATATAGTAATATTGGGAAAAAATGTACTTTACAAAAACCGCAAAGTTTGAAATAACTAAAATATATTAATACAACCCGCACTAGATTTTCGATATAAACTCAAAAAAATTAAAAAATACAAATAATTTATTACTTAAAGATCTTCGATTTATTACTTAACATTCTTAATGTCGAATTTCATGAGTTCGCAGAATGAGGTGCGAAAGGCTGTAAAAGCTATTTATTCTTTTATTTTAAAACGATTGGTTCCCATTTTTTAATCCTGTCGAAAAAAACATTTTCTTCAAGCTAAAAAGTAGAATATACTTTGGTGGAGACAAAAACTTGGTAAATTAAAAAAGATGCCTAAAATGAACTGGCTCATGAACTATCGCAGCCGTCTCCCACGACGATGCAAAAAAACCTTATACATAATGGTAGTGGTTCCAACCTAGGGAAACGACATCCAGATAGGGGAATGGCGGCTCGATCGAGGCGCTTACGTTTTCAGGCACTCCGGAACAGGGCTTTTCGCCTTATTACTAGGTGTGAATGGTAGGTAAACAAAATAACAAATTTTAATATTCAAAACTTTTCGAATTCGAAATTGTGCATTGTCAAATGCACACGTGAAAAACACGTTTTTTAAAATTAAGCCGAAACGCGTTAAATTTAAAAACTGAAATTTGGTCAACATTTTTTTTACCATTCTGCATCGAATTGCATCATTACTTTTCAAAAATGGGGGCACTTTCCCGTACCTTATCCCGCTAGACCGTTTTGTTCAAAAATCGATTTTTTGGAAGATCGGCCCTATGGGAGCTATATGATATAGTCAACCGATTTCAATCAAATTTGCTACAATGCTTGGGTACTCTAAAAACTTCAGAATGTCAAATCTGGTTACGATATTTTATTTCAAAATTAAATATAGTGAATTTTGTTAAAAAAAAGTTATTTCGGCCGATCGGTCCAATGGGAGCTATTTGATATAGTCAAAGAATTTTGATCAAATTTATGTAGTACAGTGCTTGGAAACTATAAAAAACTTTGGAATGCCAATTTCGGTTACGATATCTTTATAAACAAACGAATTATTCATCTAAAACTTTTATTTTTTTTTTCGAGGTCGTCTGCAAAAACCCTATAGGAGCTATATAATTTAACCCCGATATAAAGAAAAAAAAATAAACTTGTCTCTTATGAAATAATATGGGATCTAATGTGAAATTTTGGTTACTCTAGCTGTTACCATCTCTGAGACCTAGGCGTTCAAACGGACGGAAGGAAGGACGGACAAACGGACATGGGAATATCGACTTCGCTATTCAATCTGATCATATTTTAGGTAGCTTTGGGGTGTCTTCGACGACTCCTTCTATATGTTACATACATATTAATATACCCTTTGTACCATACGGTACAGGGTATGAAAAGGTAGTACAGTCGTGGCTGCGCCCGACAGTGTAATACCCTGTACCTTTTCTCTCGAAAAATGTTTTTCTTCATATTCCAACTTAAAACTTTCCAATTGGAACTTTTTTTTTTGTGAAATTCGATATATATCGATTTACCTAAATTTAAACTAGAAAGTTACGTCAAAAAAACTATTATAAGTATATGGGTTAAGTTTCAAATTGATGGTTGTGGAAAAAAAACGGTTAATCGATTGAGGGCGTGGGGGTCCACATCAATCGGGGAAAGATATTGCCATGTAGATATTCATCTTCTCTTTAATTCAAAAAGAAATAACATTTTAAAATTCCCCCCAAATAACCTTTGGGATTCAGCCGGTAACAAGCAATATCTGGGATTGGCGGGTGAATAAGAGATCCTAACGCAGGACGATCCACACTTAGACCGCTCTACCCAAGCAGTGATTCTACGCCGCTGGTATACTTTCTTTCTTATGCTAGATGGGGCCAAACACTCCCGTTAGTCGTAGACATAATATCATTGATAGGATATTGCGTCGACTTCGATCGAAAGCGTGTGGCCCCATCCAGCATAAAAGAAAGTACACGAGCGGCGTAGAATCACTGCTTGGGCAGAGCAGTCTAAGCGTGGATGGGCCTGCATACCGAAGTCTTACTCGCCCCCTGTATTTGTTTATAAGTTTGAGTAAACAACTTGTGAATTATAAGCCAAAAAAGCTGAAAAGCCAAAAAAGAAACAACAAATAAATTGTATTCCATTGTTTTACATTTTGAGTGTACACCATGACCCCAGACTGGAAATCGTCGACATCCAGATAAATAAGCACACAAGCCGCTACAACGAAAGGCTAAAAAGACACCATTATAGAGTGCCAAAAGGACTTCCAAGTAGAAATCCTATAAAAAGGTTTACGAAAATAAGTTTTAAAAATCTGCTTCAACAACTGATTGAAAATTGAGTTAAATGATGGCCCCCTGAAGGACAAAACTCCTTGATAAGTCTAAGACATCTCTAGCTAAATATTTTGGATTGCCCACCATTAAATAAAAAACCTGCAATTCATATAAAAATATGTTTTTTAAAATAATTTTGCAAAGAAAATAATAAATTAAATAAAAATTTATTGCATGCTTTCAAGGGCCATATAGGCATTGCCTGTAAATGTGTTAAATTTTAAAACCTATTATCTACAAGTTCTGTCGTGATGGAGAATAATTCTAGTTTTAATATATATAAACGGTTTTTTTAAAGTAAAAACGGTAGGTGACCCTTTAGGAAGTTATATTATATGTTAATTTGTTTTTTTTGAGAACTTTATCATATTTCGAGTAAATCTAACTGAAATTTGGAAGCTGAGAATTTGAATTCTGTTGATATTCGGGCGAAATAGATTTCTGTGTCAAGTAAGCCCGCCTTTTATTTTATTTTGTTTGGTGATCCTAGTTATGAGTTTTTTTTGATTTGTCTTTAATTTTGTAGAAAAATTATAACAAATTCAAAAATTGTTCGTCCGAGGGAGTGTGAGAAAAATAAACACAACGGCTACTTCCAAAATTTTCTACGAGAGCAAGAATGCAAAAAAAGATACTAGTTTCAAAATTGTTTTCCAAAGGATGCAAGATATGAGAACCAAGTTCCAAAATTGTTCGCAAGAGGGGCAAGAAAAACATCAGAACTATATCTAGTTCGCTAGAGAAAGCTAGAAAATTATAAAAAATAGCGTTAACATTCGTTGAAAAGAAGAAAAAAATATAAATTTAAATTAGATCTAGTTCCGAATTGCGCTAAAGATTATAGTAAGTACAAAACAAAAGGAATCATTTTCAAGCTCTAAAATTGTTTAATATGAGCAATATAAAAGCCACGATTATTTTCATATACAAAAATTTTAGAGAGATAAAGAGTTAATCCAAATGTTCCTTAATTCACAGATAAAGAACAAAGTAATATAAAGTTAAATTATGGAGAAACAAGTATAGAATTGTAGACTAGACTAGAAATAGTTCTATAATTGCAATATTTGTTTTATATAGAGGTTATGTGAAACAAATTCACCGACTAAAATCCAAGTGAACTTAATTAGCAAAATTTTTGAGAAAATTAATGAATTTTCAATGAACGAGTGAGAATACGTCTCCAAACCGTTGGGCGAAATTTCGATTCATGAAATTTTAATTATAGTGAGAGTCTAAACATAAATGTTTAAAATTTCAGATTAAAGATACTTTAACACTCTACCAAATAGACGATGAACCACTGTAACCAAGTTTGTGTGATTGTTTATTGTATCTTCTAATGTTAAGTGGTTGTTGGTTGTGTTGTTTGTTGCATATTTAATGCGACAACTTGTGATTTGTTGTTTTGTTTGGTTTCTTGGTTTTGCCTAAATAATTTGAGCAAATGAATTTCGTTTGTCAAGTGCAACTTGAATCATTGTGGCCGAGAATCGAAGGCGAGGTCAATTGCTGGACTTAACTTGGCCTAAAGCTTAGCACGCATGCCACAGTTTTTGGCCAAAATCCGTAAATATTTTAAAGCCGTATGTCAAAAGCCAAACTGTTGCTTTTGGACTGCAAAACTGGGATGATGAGACGGTTAGACATCTCAGCTCAGCAACAATTCGGTAGGCATTTTTATTATTAATGTCATTGCCTCTCTCTTTGTGTTGTTGTTGGGGAGGGGGAGGGGACTTTCAGCTGAAAATTCTGTTTCTGTTTTTGGTACTGGGCTTGGCTTGTGCTTGTGATTGCGTTTTGGAATTTTAATAAATCATTTTGCATGAAATGCGGAAAATCAGGCACAAACGAAAAGCAAGAGATGTACGAGAATGAAATCAAATGAAATGAATGAATGAATGAGTGACTGAATGAGTGACTGCCTGACTGACTGACTGACTGGCTGACTGGGCTGCAAAGGCAGTGAATGAATAAAGAAATGCCTAAAATGTCTTTCTTCTCTGTGTGAGTGTGTCTGTTTGGGTGTATTTGAGTGTTGTTTGCGTGTGTATGCAAAGCAATGTATTGCCTTATAGCACAAACAAAATTAAAGTATTTGGTACAGGCTGGATGGATGGACTACAAGGGAGGCTTAAAATGCCAAATAATGTACAGAAAATTTGGCAGCAACTCATTTCAGTTGAACATTAAAAAATGCCCAAGGCTGTTTTTGGCCAGTGCGTGTGCCACACGCTCAAATAATAACAAAATAAAAAATAAAAATAAATAAAATAAAAATATGAGAAAAATGTCAGAACACAAAGAGGCGGCGGCGGAGGCAGCCATTGGGAATCAGGCAACAAATGCATTGGCAAAATATTAAAGCAAATAAGCAACAGAACAAGAAAAGCAACAAAAGTTACCATAAAAAGCTACATCAAATATGCAAATTGTAAATTGTAAATTTATTTCGTCCTTTTATGTTTTTGTTGTTACTGTTGTTGTTATTATACATATGAGCCATATGCCCCCTTTTCAGAAATTTATCACAAAAGTCATATCATACATTTTATTGGGCCAATGAAGCGAATTTTGAGCTGTCTTTTCTTTTATTTTCGTGATTATCATGTTGGAGAACCCAAACCGAATTCCACACATTGAAGCACTTATCCAAAATCGCATAAATCAGCCAAATCACGAAGCAACAAATGCTTTAAAAGCAGGCAGAGTAAATACATGCAAAAAATATGATAAATTTCTTAAGAATGTGTTGAAGTTTGTGATTTCCTGCTCAATCTTTTGATAGATGAAGGATATTACTTTAAGAAATTGACTACAGTAGACAGCGTTGATGAGCGCTTCAGAATTTTGAACAGGGACTTTAAGCCTCCACAATTTCTTTTATCGGTTAAGCTAAAGCTTCCAGACCTCCATTTAGTTTATAACGTTTGATTGTATTTGGGCTTATAAATGCTCAGCCGTACCTCATTTTTACCTACTACTGATACTATTTTTCCAATATAACTTTTACCACTAACTGGAGATATTACCTAATTGAACAGGAATTGGTGATGTCATTGAACGGGATTTGATTTACCTACGCCGGAGTTTTTTGTTGAGATGAAAATACAAATTGAAGCATAATTAATCTTCAAAGTTTGTGTTTTAGAAGAAGGATGCTAACTTCACAAGGTTGTCCAAAATGGCCCCGAAATCTCAGTATAGGCATCGAGCTGAAGACGAGTTGCCTGATCTTACTCTTGATTTCAGAAGGCTGTTGGTTATAAGCGATCAGGCTTGCTGGAAGACGTTAAAACTTTACTACGAAATTAAGGTAGAAGAGAAATCCGTATGAGAATACCCAAAGGATCTGCCTGCTTTGAGAAAGAACCTCCAGGTAAATAGTAGTTTCATCTTGCCCTACCTAAAGCACTTCATATGAAAGTTGCAATTCCTTAGGGAAATCTTCAACACACAGAATTTCACCAAACACATAATCATAAAGTTTAGAACACATTTGCCCACTGTCCCACTAGTCGTATGCTTTATATTTAAAACGTCAACTTTACTGACCTAATCGCCACTGCAAATCATTATTAATTATGCGCACAACTCGCCCACTAAACATTATCTGGGCCACTTTCCAAATGAGCCTCTTGCACAGCTTTGTCAAAATTTATATGCATTACGTAGCCGCAGTGTTAAACACGCTGCGCCGACGCCTTAGTTGTGTTTTTTTGAGTTTTTGCATTACTTTTTACGCGCATTGTTTAATTTACAATTTGCGCATTAACTTTGTCACATAATTCTAATTAACGCTTTTAATTACTTTATGAGGCACTTTGCGTTGTTACCTAAAATTATGGGTGGCTAAAATAGCTGTGGCAACGGCTTAAAACGGCTCACCTGCGCCCCTCCTGTTTTGGTTGCTGCCAAGTGCCTCGTTACGGTGTCCCCGGTAGAGCGGACACTATTTTTACGAGTCAACTGTTGTCGTCCTTTGCAAGGGATGACGCTCCCTCTGGCCACCCAGCCTTCGTGCTCTGTGGTGGCAACCGCCTGGACAAAGTCATTAAATGCGACGCAAATTAGATTTATTGTACGCCACTGCACTTGCCAGGTAGCATAGCCAGCTACGGGCTGTATCAGGGTTGAAATAGTTGGGGCAGAGGCAACACTTTCGAATACACTGCAGTTAGGGTGTAAGGGGTATGTTTAGTTTGTGCAAAATAATTTGCTGCGTGACTCGGAGAAAGTCTATAGTAAAATTCTAGGACAAATCATAAGGATGAGAGGCAGCTAAAAAATATTTATAAATTTGTATTTGAGTGCTACATCATTTAATTTATATATAAAAAGAAATTATTCGCCAATATAATTAAAAAAATTTACAAATAATTTTGTAGTCGTCCATCATGCATAAAAATAGACTTTTTTGGTTACGTGAACCATCTTTCCATTTGATTGAATAGCTAGATTTCCAAAAAAGTACATTAATTTTTTATGAAACGGGTCAAATTAGAAAAAAAAGTGTCTTTGCTTACCAGCAAATATTTCGATTTTTTACTTGGCTGTGAATGGAGTTGTCCATAGACTATATTTGGAATATATTTTTGTCAAACTTAAGGTTTGGTCATTCATATTAAATTTGTTTGTAAATTTTTGAACTATTCGTGTCCGTCAATTAATTTTGGATCGCTTTTAAATTTTACAGTCGCTAAACTTGGGATGATGGCAGCCCCTGTGGAAACCCCCAATGGCAACAATGGTTCACGGATGGGTCCAAAACTGAGCAGGGTGTAGGTGTTGTAATCGTTGGACCCAACACCAGAATCTCTACCGCAATGGGCATCTGGCCCAGCGTCTTTCAAGCGGAGATTCATGCCATAGAGATCTGCGTCCTTAATATCCTTCTCAAGGGAACTAGAGGCGCAAACATATGCATTTTTTCAGATAGCCAAGCTGCCATTAGAGCATTGTCTTCCTGGAGCATCTCTTCCCGGATGGTTAAAGAATGCTGTAATTACCTTCAAACCCTGTCCGCACGAACAAAGTTGTGCTTTGTTGGGTGCCTGGACACTCGGGAGTGGATGGTAACGCGATCGCTGACGATCTAGCACGACAGGGTGCCTCCACCTTGACTACATCTCCTGCGCCGTTTTGTGGTATTGGTTGGTCCACAATCAAGACCATGATAAACAAATGGGCTGCAGGAGAAAATAGGAGATACTGCTTCTCCCTTCCGGGGCTTCGTCAAGCAAAAGTGATTGTCAAACCTCTGGATGCAATCAAGACAAAAGGTCTTGGCAGAGCGGACCTAAAGCTTCTGGTAGCTTACCTATCTGGACACCACACTGTTAGATATCATCTACGGAAAATTGGCCTATCGGACTCTGTCTAGAAGACGATGAAACCACCAGGCATATTCTCTGTGACTGCTCAGCGCTGGTATGGTCAGAGCCTGTCACATGGGAAAGAAGCGGAGTAGTCCCTTTCATCTCAGGTCAACACCAACAAAAGACCTACTGCTATTCATGAGGAAAGCGGAAAGTCTTTTGTTTTAACCTTAGGGTATGGTACAAAAGACCTTTTGGTAATTACAAAAAAAATGTAAAAACAAATTCTACCCGACTTCTGCAAAGTATACAACAGAAAACTATGCTCATCCAAAAATTTCATTGACTGGATTCAGTGGAACTCCTGCCATTCTTAATTTTATCTATAAAATTACATGATTTTACAAATTGAACAAAAAAAAATAATACTATAATAGAAATAATCTAAAATTGTTAGATAGAAAATTTGCTATATGCTTTAGTTTTTAAGTTTATTTAATAATTATAAATAGAAAATTGTATATAGACCTTTTTCTTATAATTTCACGTCTATTCACGAATATAGCTTCGAAACTCTTAAATATTTGAGCAAAAATTATTTGTAATTTTTCGAAGTACCACGAATAATAATTTCTACAATCTCAAAAATTTGACTCAGAGAAATAAATGATCTTTTCTTTTTTTTCTTTGGCTGGGAAATACCACAAAAGTAAGTGTAGTAAATTGCCGAGGATATAGGGTCGTATTTTTTCGTTGCATTTTAGTATGCAGTTGTATGTCAAGTTGTCCGCTGCGGTCTCCGGCTGACCTGTATAGAGTACTGCGCCGTATTTTTGCAACTCTCGCGCTCTCTCTGCCGCCCCCGCTAGCACTTTTACGCTCTTTAGTTTTTCCTTTCTTTAACAATAAATTTACATTAGCAAAATGTTACATATTTGCACGGTTTTAAAAGCAGGCTCGTTGGCACCCATCAAGAGAGAGAGAGAGTGGAGAGGAGAGAGCGCCGTGCAGAGCAATGTGCGAACAAACACGCATACATGCAAGCCACGCTCGCTGCGTGTGTGAGTATCTGTATGCGTGTGTGTGTTTGTGGTAAACGCATTCACCGTTAACTTGCAAAATGATATGCAAATAGGGATAAATTCGTCACTCTTCGCAATGGCAGTCAGGCAACCAACCAACAGGCTCTCTCCCTCTCCGCATGACCTAATAGTTGTTGTAATTTTTTGCTTTTGTCATGGTTTTCCTTACATCCTTCATTTTGTGTTTTGCATTATCTATGCACTTTTATGTGCTGCATACTTTGCGACGTTTGTGGCTTATGAAGCCCATGTGTGCGTGCGCTTTTGGTTTTGAAATAAAAGTGGCTTCGTTTTTCAAAAAGCGAGTATTTTACGAAAAGTGGTGTTAACAAAGCGATTTGAATGGAGTTCTTTGGTGTTATTTGGTAAAATCCAAATGAATATAAAATTAAAATCAATCTGTATAGCTTTTGTTAAATGTTTGTTTTGTCACGAGAAGACTTTTAAATTTGTTAAGACTTAAATTTTAAAAATTATATTATTCAATACACAACAGTTTATTAGGAAAAGAATAAAAATGTAAAAGCTCATCATGACAAATCAATTTTACTGTGCAACAGGTAATCTGCTGGAGTATGCTTCCTATTATGATTAACAGCTTCCGGTTTGTATAGTAACAGGCATAAAAATTTTATTTTTGATATTTTCTTTGCACTCTTAGTAGTTTTTTTCTTAAGTTTTCTTATATTTAATACTTTATTTAGGGCAATAAATTTCAAAGATGCTCAAGTCTATAAATGCTTACAAAGGTAAGCCTGGGGGGTTATTTCTCAAATTAACATTTTTGGGTGATATTTCAAACGTAGTACACAAATTTGTTGTTTTTGTTCAGTTGTTTATTATTGGTAGCATCTTCACTTAAAGTAAAAATATAACACATAATTTTTGGCTTGAACAAAATAATAATGGTTCAAATAATATGAAGCTTAAACTGAATTTAAAGAATAATATTTTTTAAAATCATTCAATATACGCGTATCAATACTCTAGAAATCCATTTCTGTTCAATACTTAGATACATATTACAAAATATAAGCCGAAAGGGCTGTAGTTAAACTAAACGCTAGCATAATCAAAATGAAAAATTTTTTTCAGTTTATAATCACGAAAATTGAATTTAAAATAAATTATTTTTTGAATTTCCATTTTATCTTGTTTAATTAATTATTAATCCCGCGTTACTTGCCTTCATATGGCCGAGTTTTGGCCCTTTTCTTAAAAATACTTTTTGTATTTTTATTTTAAGAAATTATCAATGTGTATTAGGTTCTTCAAATTATTTTTTTTTACCTCTGGATTGGATTTTGGTACAGATGCCTAGACTAGAGGTCAACCATATATATATTTGTTCTAGGGCGGATCAATTTGTGTAGGTCTGAAAAACATTATGGGGCTCTCAGCGATCTTAGATTTTGGGTCATTTTAAGCAATTTTGCTCAAAAAAATTCGGTCTTAAATAAGTTTCAAACCGCCTACTTTTTCAAAAAATTTTAAAATCAACTTCCTACCAAGGCAAAAATTCAAAATTTTATACTGAAAAAAATTGTTCTACTCATTGAATATTTTTTTTTAGTGGCATACTTTTAAAAATATTATCATTTGTTTATTTAATTTTTCCGATTAAATATTGGATAAATATTTCGATAATTAATGTAATCTAAATAAATACGAGGGTGGATTGAAAAGTTTCCGGCCTGACCAAGAAAAACAACGTTTTTAAGATTTTTTTTTTTTTTATTTCATAACATAATATCCTCCAAGGCTGATACACTTCTCATAGCGGTGTTCTAGTCTAGTAATGCCATCTCTATAGACTGATTCGTCAAGCTCCTCAAAATACCCATTTACAGCTTCGATTACTTCGTCATTGTCTTCAAATGTCTTACCGCCAAGCCATTTTTTGAGGTTAGGAAACAGATAATAGTCACTCGGGGCTAGGTCTGGAGAGTAGGGAGGGTGCGGCATCAATTCAAACTTCAGATCGTTGATTTTAGCCATCGCAACGATTGACTTGTGCGCTGGTGCGTTATCGTGATGAAACAAGATTCTTTTCTTCGCCAGATGAGGTCGTTTAATTTTCACCTCGTGGCTCAAACGTTGCAATAAGTCTGCGTAGTATTGACCAGTGATAGTTTTACCCTTTTCAGGGTAATCAATGTATATAATACCTCTTGCATCCCAAAAAACAGTAGCCATAACCTTGTTCACTGAAAAAATTGTTTTTGCCTTCTTTGGAGTTGGTTCCCCTGGTCCAATCCACTGTTTAGACTGTTCTTTGGTTTCAGGAGTGTAGTGGAGGACCCAAGTTTCGTCAACGGTTATGAATCGACGCAATAATTCGCTTGGATTACGCTTATACAACGTCAAATTGGCGGTAGAAATGTTTTTTCGAATCAATTTTTTTCAAGAAAAACACAGAGGCGTCTTGTTCAGTGTGCTCTCAAATCTAAACTAACATGGCGATCGGGCTGAAACTATAGCTACAAGCTATCTAAGAATGGTTCTATAGAACGCCACCTCAAGGTAGGCCTAGTGGCGCCATCTCTTGGTCAGGCCGGAAACTTATCAATCCACCCTCGTATATAAATAGTTCATTTGTTAAAATAATGGTCTACACCATTAATGCACTGAAGGGCACTACAGTTGAGTCAGATTGAAGATAGTTCAGAACAGTTTGGTAGACAATAAGGGTCATTGCATAGATACTTTGGCTTTGAAAAATCGAATTTTAGACTCAAGTTCACTATAACGACTAGTAAGATTGAAGATCTCAAGTTGAATCATTTTATACGTTTTATAAATTCAAAAGTAAAGAAATCTAAAAAAAGCAATAGCTTAGCATTGTGATTTAATTGAGTCTTATCAATATACTTACCTTAAAATTGACAGTGTTTAAATTATACTCGTACATGGCTATTGAAATAAATTTATATTTTAATATATCGTTAATTTCTTATATTTTCGTTTAATCAATTTGTGTCTCAAAAAATTTTGTTTTCTTGCTAATGAACAACCATTCTATATTAACCAAAAATTTAAAAAAAATTAAAGACATTTTCTAGCTTTTATGTAACAATTTGACTTCAAGAAATCGTAAAGTTTGACAAATACAAAATAAAGCAGGTAATATTCTATTTAATTTTTCAGTATAGAATAAAATAGTGTACTAAATTAAAAATTGTTTTTCATTTAGTTTACAACATATGCATACTACTTACGCTATGCTGACAGTCGTACAATTTCTCCAGTCGCAAAGAAACCCATTCCGCCATGAATAACGCAGCCTTTTTGGAAATATTTTCTTATGTACAAATTGATGTAAAAAATCTTAGATATATAACATTTCTTTCTTTACAAAATACAAAATGAATAACAATCTTTTTTCCAGGCATCTTACGAGGTGACCCCTTTAAGTCCTTCTTACTTTAGCAGAATTATTTTGTATGGACGACTCTTACAAAGCGAACAGATTTAATCCAAAATAAATTTTTTCATATGTATTTATTAGCATGTTTATGAAATTTTAAGTTACATCCGTTTATTCTGTTCATATTATTCAAGATGGAATTCCTAATTGTTGTTTAATTCAAAGTCGAATCTCCCGACTGCTCCCATTCATTCTTTTTTTTTTTACTTTACTGCCACTAAACAAAGTCTGTTCTTAAATATTTAATATAGCAGAGCTTGGTATTACAAACACTTTATTAACTCAAAATATACTAGGCTTTTATGAATTCTATTCAAATAGCCCTTATTCTTACTTTATTAGCAAAATACCAACATTTTTGCTTGCAAACACCTTTAATCAAGTCAACTACAAGAGCAACAACAACAAAGACAACAATATACAAGTTAAGTCCCAAGCTAAATGCAATAAAAGCCAAGGCAAATAAGCTCAAAGCCGAAAAACAGTATGGAAAAAAGAAAACCGGGCAGCAGCAACAACAAGATAAATAAAAAGTCAGGAAAATTAATGATGCTGCCGAAGGAATTTTAATAAAAATGCTTGCAACTCTAGAGATAGCATGGAGAATGTGCAGCACCGGCAGCAGCAGCTCCAACTGAAAAGGTGAAAAAACTGTCCAACTGCAGCAGGCTGCAGTAGTGTACTTCTTATACATAGATGCCACTACAGCACCTGCCCCCATCCCCACCCGGCACCCCACTCACAGTGCCACTGCCTTTGCTGTCATAATGCTGCAATTGTTCATTATCCACTAATGAACAAAAAGTCTGTGAAAAACGCACACACAAAAACCTAAATGAAGAAAATGCCGCACAGCAGAAAGCAAATGAAAAAAAAAAAGAAAATGGAAAATAGAGAAGAAAACCAAAACGATGGCAGATGACGTTGGCAGAGCAGCGCAGGAGCAGCGGCTTAGGTTTAGAAGCAACTCCATGCTGTATAGTTCTGTCAACAGTTGGAGCAGCGGCTCTATATCTAGGGTTTCCATGGCGTACCTCAGTTCCAGAACCGGTTGGTCCTTGGTAGCGGCTTTAATTTGCGCTTTTCTTCTTTTCTTCTTGCACGTTTTCTTATTTGCCATCTGTTCCGTTGTGTGTGTCAGTGTGTATGTTGGTTCGAGGGTTTCCACTGCTTTGAGTGCATTACGTGGAATTTTTGAAGCACGCCAAGCTGCACCATAAAATGCTGCGCTGCCTCTGCTGACGCTGCGCTGCCTCTCACATGTGACAGTTGCAGTTGGCAATGAGCTTTCCTGGGCCTCCTAGGACTCCTTGTTCGCCCCAGTCTTGGGGCAGTCAGTTCGTCAGCCAGTGTGTGTTGCTTTGGTTTGGGTTCCTTGGCTTTAACTGTGGCCCGGCGTCGTCGCTTTTGTTTACGGCGTTTTTGTTCGTGCGGCATTTTCTAATGACAATTGTTTTGCAATATAAATTGCACAAGTGCGCAATATTTGCCTTTGTTTATGCGAAAACTTTATCGTTGTTGTTGTTGCTGTTGTTGTTGGAGGTCGCTGGCTGCCGTTTCCATTGGTGCAACTGCCGCAACTGCAGCCATTGATGCTGCTGGTGCGGCTCGTGCGCCTGACACCTGCCCACCGAAAAAAACCAAAGAAGGAGGCAAATAGTAGAAATTTCAGCAGCCATTTTAGCCATTTGTCTCGTTTTGCACGTTCAACTGTGTGTGTGAGAGTGTGTGTGTGTGCATATATGTGTTTTGTTTGCTCTGCCTGCTGTTTCTTATTTCATTATGCCAGGATATGCAAGGGCAGGCTGATAAGTACTTAGTTGGTCTATTAATGCAGACGCAGCTCAGGTAGAAGGACATGGAAGTGGATTTCTGAAACTCGAGTACATCCACGAATGTTTTGATATTGCAAAGCTATCGATCGGGTCATGATTTATAA
Organism: Chymomyza amoena; assembly: GCA_037043745.1. Classification (NCBI taxonomy): domain Eukaryota; kingdom Metazoa; phylum Arthropoda; class Insecta; order Diptera; family Drosophilidae; genus Chymomyza; species Chymomyza amoena. Next base: position 51,069 of record JBAMAX010003422.1, read on the forward strand.
AGTTATTCAAATGTTCCCAGATCTGACTAAAATGTACGTATTATATGGGGCGCAATTGCAATATTGTTAAAAATTTGAACGAAACGGATTCTATATTGTTAGTATAAGCAAATAATGATATCCTTTCAAACATGCTTTAAATGAAGGGAATCGAAACAGTAGATCAAGACCTGTTCTTGATATTCTGATGAAACACTTGGTTCGATCGCTTCGAAAAATTTGTTCGTACATTTATTCTACGAAAATGTAGCTTTCATCGATTTAAATCAATTTTCTCGACCAAATTTGAGAGAACCTTCTTTTAACATTTAAAACCGAGTATATTGAACTTTTATATGGATCTATGTTCCTCTTGGATCTTCACCTTCGATCTTTTGGAAATATAAATAAAAACATAAAGTACCTCCGGGCAAATTTTAACAGAAGACTGACCTTGAATGAATAAATTAAATTAAAAGCTTAAAAGATTTGCCGGCCTTGGAAAACGCTTTACGGCTTTATAAAATAGTCATGCAGTCAGTTTGGGATTATGCCAGTCGACTCTAGGGGATGGCGATTTCTTAGAAGCATCGCAGGCGCGGTATATAAGCAGCCAAGAAATGAGCAACGACTTAAATGTTTCTTACATCAAATATGAAAAATGTCTAAAAAGCAACAGCTTCAAGTTTGTTTATTTGATTTAATAAAAAATTAAAATTTCTTCATTAATCAATGTAACTAAAGCGAGATTTTCATGAGCGAATATCATTATTTAGTTAGAATTTCTTAAGGTGCATACCATAAGTCTACAAATTTCAAAAAGTAAAATGGTTGAAATTCAGATATTTTATAAAATAAATATTATATTATTGCTACGCCTATTTTATTTTAATATTATGAGTAACTACTTTAAAGTTGGACTATAGTGATCTTAAATAAAAAATCAATTTTTTTTAAAATTTGCAATTAAAAATCGTAAGACTTCAAAAAAGTTACGTATACGCAATATTGCCTTACATGGGGATAAACATTTATGTGGCCACACTTATTGGCATATGGAAGTCGTATTTTAGGAAGATACAATTTTTAGTAGGTAGTCTTGAAATATTGTATTTTGTTACTACTAAATTTAAGGTACCTCACATTAAAAGAAGTCCTTTTTTTGGTTTTTCAAACTGTGCAATCGCTGTCCAAGAGCTTAGACATCTCTGCTATTAATTGCAAATTGGTATGAAATCAGTTAATTTTTTATTTTTTGATAAATTGAAAATATGCTGACTGTTCTATATAAGATTATTGTTCACAAATTTCGTATTTTCTTGGACAGGTTACTTACTTTCCAGCATACCCTCGTTTGTGACTCTGTCGTACCGCTTAGCCATGGTTCGACCTCATGCAGCGCCGTCGCAGCTCTCAAAAAAGCAATGCAACAAAAACAGCAATAACAACATTAAGAACAACAACAACAACAATACTTGGAGCAACAACAACAACAACAAGAACATTAAAAACAACAGCAGGGGTAACATCAAGCGCAGCAGTTGCATTGAATGGCTTTTGTTCAAGTCGTGATATTGCTAAAATTAAATGACGTGAGTTATGAAATTAGATTTTTGAGCTAAAAACCCCCAAAATTAATTTATATTTGTACATGTCAAGGACTATAGCAAAAACAATATGCCAACTTAAGGTGCTTCCTAAATGGGCGTAGTTCTAATTGTATGCATACAATGGATTTAACGACTAAGACGAGAAATAAGGTTAAGTTTGGGTATGAGAGATTTTTAGCATACTGCTTCACCTTGCAGTTTGCATTTTTCAGGATATTTCATAAACAAAATGTTTCATGAGGAACCCTAATTTTTGTAATCCAAAATGATACACACTTACTCGGGTATTGAGGCAGTCGAATCCATTGTTATTCTATATCCGAATTCTGGTAAAATGAAGTCTACTTAAGATAATTCGCAACTTACTTGCAAAATACTATGCAGATTGAATTGCACCGATAAACATGAATATTGCCGCAAATATTGGGCTCATTTATTTTCTATTTTTAAGCTGCTGATTTTAAAAATTATCGTCAATTTCATAAACACAAAATATTAATTAACATTTCAAAGCTATCGAATTATAATATCAATAGGCTACCCTATTCTGTATTGAGATAATTAGAACTTGCAATGTTTGATTGCAAAAAATTTTCAAGTACATTTTTTAAAATAAATACAGTCGAACTTCTCTCGATTTGACCAATTTTTTTTTATTTTTTTTTTTTTTTTTTTTTTTATTTGACCAATATGCGAAAAAAATAAAATCTTCTAAAAAACACAGCCCCATAGAAAAAGTGAAGAATTTAGAATCTCAAAAAACTCCATGCAATCGAATTTATTTAATTTATTTATTTAAATATTAACTACAATACTATCTATTGATAAGTTAATAAAACATTTGGGCAACGAGTAACGAGTTTCCTTGACAATATTATATCTTAAGAAAGATAAATATAGCCACAATAGGTTTTGTTATCTGATTTAAATAGATAGAAGAAATTATATTGGAGGTCATCTCATATAATAGACGTTTTGGAGTTTTTTAATAAAGGATTCAGTGAACCCAAAAATATATAAAAACCAAGTCGGACAAACGGTCTTGAAAAAAGGATGTACCTCTTCCTTTATTTTTTATATCACATTTAAATATGAAACAGAAAATCGGTATGAAGAGTTCAAAAAATGTAACATTTTTTTAAGAATGTATCTCTTTGAAAACTGTATAGATAGTAGACGTATCAAAGACGATCAAAATTTGCAAGATTGCGATTATTATTTGAAAAGAAATGTACATTGCAATTTAACAAAAAAAATGTTATACTTTAAAACTTTTTTTGAAAGTTCTGAATATGAATTAAACCGATTTGGTGAATTAAAAAAAAAATGTTAGTCTTTTATATTGGCTAGTCTGCGATAATTTTTTTTCCAGTAACTTTAGATTATGCTCTGAACAAGAGCGACAACACAGACTTATTTAATTAAATTTTTAAATATATATTATTCTGTAAACTCAAGGAGATTCTGATTTCAAACCGTCGTCCTGAATTATTTAAATTCTTCTATTTTCTGCTTGCTACTATGTAGTCACATGTGAGCCTTATAAAAAAATATGTTGACAATTTCTCTTAGCATTCTTCTAAAGCATTTGACACCCACAGTTAAACGCCAGTCAGCTACAATCGGTCATACAAAAAATTTGAAATACTAGTGTAAAATATTCTTATTTTAGAAAAAGCCACCATTTTTATAAATCCTCTCTAGAGTACCTAAAATCCTCAATGTGATTAACTATTTTTTTTTCTACTTTTACCAAAACTGACCAATTAATTTGGCTCATTTGAGCCTAGTGCGCTGCCATTTTTAACATAGCGGCCATTTTGTAGCATTCAAAACTTTACGTGCAAATTCATGAGCTCGTTTTTATAGCCATGAAAAACATTGAATATTGCATAGCCAAAATACGCTGCTTTGGTGGCATCAACCCAATCAAAAACCAAATGTCGCTTATAACTCAAAGACATAAACACGACACACACAGTGTGTTTGTGTGTGTTGGTGCATGTATCTCATGCTGCGGCGCCATTGTTCGACAGTCTATGGCTTGTGATGCATTTAAAAAGTATGTGTGAGTATGTGTGTGTGTGTGTGTGTGTGTGTGTGCGTGTTCGCGTTTGCTTTGGTGTATTTGTGTGTACTTAACATTTTTGGCAATGCTCTTTGCCTGGGCATCACCTGATCTGCAAAAACCATGAACAGTCAACGGGGGGTTGTTTTCTTTTTGCCGGGGTCGCAGCGGTTTTCAAAAGCCAAAACTGTACTGAAGTGAAATCAACTAACAACATTAACATGGCAACGCAATTTTAACGAACGTAAAACCTGGCCAGGCCATTTGCATATAGAGTTGAGCAGGTTGTTGGTTAGATTTTAGCCAGACAAAGCAGACAATAAGCATGCGCCCCGGTGGCTCTGCTGGTTATTGGACACACAGATACGCGCACACACAGACACAGATGCAGACATCTACAGATACACGCACAGTGTGACACATGCAGCAAAGTTAAATAGACAAAATGCCGCACGCAGCGGGTGTCAAAGGAAGTGCAAACGTTGTGTTGGTTAGGACATGGGCCATGGACGGTGGTCGGTGGAGGTTCTCTGCATTTAGGTACTCAAGCCTTGTTCTCTACCCATAGTAGTGTGGTAGAAGTAGCAGTCATTTGCCATATGCAGGTTGGGGTTAGGGTTTGGACCTGGGTATTGGCATCAACGCCGGTCGGCTTTGGGTGCTCCAACGGTGTCACATACGCTACTAACGATAATAGTTTTCTGCGTAATTTGTTCGCAATTTCTGTGCGCAGCCAGAGCATTGTGGGACATCGCGTTCCAAAACTTGGCCCAAGCGCCTGAAACATCGCGTATAATTTAGTGTGACCGTGTGTGTGTAAGAGAGTGAATGCTGCTGGCAAAAAAGCAGTCAAGAGAGAGAAAGAGAGCTTCCAGAGAGCCAGCCAGCCAGAGAGCTGTCTACAGTATCTGACACTTTTCGCTTTGACTCGTTAAAATTCATTTTAATTTGTGCTTGCAGTTTGTTTGCCAAAGCTGCTGCCGCCGCCACTGCCCAAAGGCCCAAAAAGAATAGCAGCGCACACACTCAGACAGATAGAGTAGAGAACTGTGGGGGGTGTAGGGTATCTAGCGTGTCACTGACGGCATGCGCTTCCTGCCGCTATCCTGCGTAGCTTTATAAACAATTTTGAATTTTGCGGTTGTGCGAAAATTAATGGATGCCTCGCTTTTATGCGGTCGATGCGCTGCATGCGTTGCCAGACCAAGCCAAAGAGTCGGCCAGACCGCATACCCTTACGAGGGCCGGTGAATAAATAGGCAAGTTTTCAATAATATGCAGCATACTTATTAGTTCCCTCAGCTCACAAATAATTTTCAAAAAATCTAAAAAGATTATTCATATTTACATTTAAAAGAGTCTTAAACTCGATTTTGGTGGTAGTTCTTCGGGAGTTCGAGAAACAGGCAGACAGACCTACAGAATTAAACCCATCGTCCTGATCATATTATAATTACCTACATACTAATTTTTTCTTGGAATAGCATCCAAACTTATATGCCCTTCTAGGAAACTTAAAGTCCCTTCACCATATAGTGCATACTTGTCAAAAAATCCTTTCGACTCTTGTAGCTACCCTCGTTGCTGTTGGCGTTTTTGCAAAACTAACAACACACAATATGTGGAACATGCAACGTGCAGCCTGCAACAGTACATCATATGCTTTTAGCGGTGACTATAACAACTGCCTGGCAATGGTTATGGCTATGGGCCGATGGTGTCGCCAAATTTTAGTATTTTGTCATTAGCGTTTTGCTTTTTGAACATGAGATTGCTGTTTGCTGTTGTGGCCATGATGGCGTATCGCAAGAAATGGCGGCTTAAGCGCATCGGAAGCAGCTGCACATCAAGTATACGCAGCGTTGTTACCACACAGATTTATTTATGCCTAACGCCTCTCACAATCAATTAATGCCGACTACTATGGCCAAGGCAGTGGCAAAGTTTTTGGCTTGAACAACCGCAAATGTTAAACAAAAACTGTTTGTTAGCATACTTGGCCAAGAAACTTTGACGTGCAGCCTTGGCAGCTGGTATGTTTGTGTGTGTGCGGATGTGTGTGTGGGTGTGTTAACCAATCTAAGGAGTCTTCCAGAGCAGAGTCATAGATTGCCATGAAATACACAAGGCTGTCTGTGTAGATTTTGTGTGTGCGTGTGTGTGAAGAAATATGTGTATTCTCGAGGGCAGGCTGAAAAGTTAAGGAACTTGACAAGAGCTTCTTAAAATGAAATTATTTTTTTAAAAGCATTTAGAGAGTTAAGAGAGTGTTTTTGCCAAATGGATCAGCCTATTAAAACAAAAAAATTTCGAAAAAAAATAAATTTAATAAAAATACCATTCCATTGTTTTATTGCTTAGTGGACTCCTCATACTCGATAGCTCTGCTTAATATTAGACAGATTAGATAATTAGAAGCAGAGAATCCAACCTTTTGGCCAAAACAAGTCACCAATCCCGAAACTATTGATAAAATCAAAGTTAAAAAAAAAATAAAATAAAAAATGCATTAAATTTCATTTATATCAATCAGTGGGTTGAGCTAACAAATGGCGAATATTTACAAATATATAAAATTATTTTATTGTTTTCATACAGTTTCAACTGGGAAAGGTTAAAAGTTCAACTGGGAAAGGTTAATTAAAAAGTTAAAAATACATGAACTTTTTGTTTTAAATATGTTACATTTTTAATTATATTTCATTTTATTTTACTTTAGTTCATTTAATTTTCATTCATATCATTCAATTTCATTTGATTTCAATTATTTTTATTTTATATAGATTTTATTTTACTTGATTAATTTGATTTGATTTGATTTGATTTGATTTGATTTGATTTGATTTGATTTGATTTGATTTGATTTGATTTGATTTGATTTGATTTGATTTGATTTGATTTGATTTGATTTGATTTGATTTGATTTGATTTGATTTGATTTGATTTGATTTGATTTGATTTGATTTGATTTGATTTGATTTGATTTGATTTGATTTGATTTGATTTGATTTGATTTGATTTGATTTGATTTGATTTGATTTGATGTGATGTGATTTGATTTTAATTTCATTTATGTGATATGATTTGATTTAATTTGATTTGATTTGATTTGATTTGATTTGATTTGATTTTATTTGATTTTATTTGATTTTATTTTATTTTATTTTATTTTATTTTATTTTATTTTATTTTATTTTATTTTATTTTATTTTATTTTATTTTATTTTATTTTATTTTATTTTATTTTATTTTTATTTTATTTGATTTTATTTAGTTTTTTTTTATTTTATTTGATTTTATTTGATTTTTTATGATTTTGTTCGATTTTTGTGATTTTGTTTAATTTTATTTGATTTGCAATTCCGGCAATGGCGTCCCAAAATCTACAAGAGCAACTCGGTCTTATTGAAACATGGCTGAAAAAATGGAGAATTTTAGTAAACACGCAAAAATCAGTCCAAACTACGTTCACATTGAAACGAGGAAAACGCCCTCTTGTAACGTTAAATGGTATGTCCATACCGGATGAAGAATCTGTCAAATACCTTGGAGTGCATTTGGATCGGCGACTCACGTGGAATAAGCATATAAAATCAAAGCATATGCAGCTTAAAATTAAAACCAAAAGAATGTATTGGCTTCTAGGTCCGCGATCGCAGCTTAGTTTGGAGAATAAAATTCGGCTTTACAAAGCAGTTCTCAAGCCAGTCTGGACGTATGCCATGCAGCTCTGGGGGACAGCGAGCACCTCAAACATCGAAATCCTGCAAAGGTATCAATCGATAACTCTTAGAAACATCGCAGGCGCTCCTTGGTATGTAAGCAACCAAGAAATTCACAAAGACATGAATGTTCCTTACGTCAAAGATGAAATAAGGAAATCATCGCTAAGATATTTAGAGCGACTGTCAAATCATGAAAATTCGTTGGCTATTAACCTACTAGACAATAGTATGGATATTAGACGTCTAAATAGATTTCATATTCTGGACCTTCCAGATCGATTTGTATAATTATGTATAATAACCTCTAGGAAATAGTTTTGTTGTATATTGATTGGACTCACTGGAGCACAATCAATCCTGCCATTTTTTTGTGTTACTTATAAAATTTGCTGATTGTCTTTATGACAGATTGCAAATAAAATAAAAAAAAAAAAAAAAAAAAAAAAAATTTCACTTAATTTAAATTCTTTTTTTTAATGTCTTTTATTTCATTTCATTCCATTTATTTTATTTTTTAACTTAGCCGTTTTTAATAAAATATAGTTTTTTTCTATATTTTTTTTTAGCCTGCCCTCGTTTGTATCTGCGTATCTATGTGTGCGTATATGTATGTGTGTGCTATGCATAAGGAAAAACTTTGAAATTGTGCGCTACTTGGCGAGTTTTGGCTGCGCTCTGTTAATAAAACAGACAAACACTCAAACTTTTGCTATAAAAATATTCACGCTCTGAGTTTTTTTGTCCTGTTTTTTGGTTTTTTTTTGGTAATTTTGTTTGTTTTCTTGTTGGATCCTGTGCTAAACAAGAGCTATTAAAACAACATAAAGGTAGCATAAAAAGTAGCTCAGGTAAATGGCCCAGCCAGATAGCTGGTAGTTTATAATGTTCTGGGACTGGTTTGGTTGCTGGCTTCAGCATTATACTCACCATGGTACATGCTTTCATTTTCTTCTACGGCTTCTTTTTATTTTATATTTAAAAACTTAAGTGCACTTTTGTAGTTTGACATTTCTAGTGAAAATATTTTTTTATTGGACTGGATTTTATTGCGTACATTTTTGCATAGAGCAGTAGCTCCAAATTAGCTAGCGAAATGCTATAAAGATGAAATTATCCATTCGCTAGTGATAAACTTGAGCTGCCGATTAAAAAATATATTTCTGAATATCTCATCTTGAAATCTCCTTAAATACTCTCGGTCTTGTAATCGTTGTCATATAATGTCAGATGCGAGATATACGTGGAAATGCCTTGAATTTATGATATTAATAAAACTAGAATTTTTTTTTATTTTGTAGAAAGTGTTGGAATTTTTATAGAAGCCTCTTTATGAAGTTGTTATGCATAGCTATTAAAATTTTAATTTAAAGTAAATTGTTCCTAAAATTTTGCAATTATAAAAAAAAAACCTCCGATCTTTATGACTTATTCATAATATTTGACCGGTATAAAAGCCAAGAAATCAAGCTGAGTATTCAAAGTAAATTCTTGTCCATTTGTGAAGACTTCTAGACCTCAGTTGGAAGTCGAATAGTTATTCCTTATTTTTCTTCGAACATCTACATATTCCTTTTAACAAATTTAAGTCTATTAAGAGTTTTTAATTATGTATAATATTTATTTAATTTTGAAATACATTTTTTTGTTACTGATTCTTAAAATAAATCGATTAATCCAAATTAAATTTCAGAGCTTGGATGTTAAAAAAGTGTATAACAAGAATTCCATCAAAAGAAATGCCTTAAATTTAATAATAATAAAAGCTATAAAAAACAAATAAGAATCAATTTTTAATAATTTACTTAATGAAAAAACTTTAAAGCAACTATAAGCTACAAGCTGGATAAAATATCGTTTGCATTTAAAAATTTCGTAAAGTCAACGCTGCGTATGAGTAACATCTGCACTTTATGCCTTGTCATAGCACTCACAGGTACAGTCGGCCATATAAGTTTTCGTATTCAAATATGCTTTATTTTTATTTATTTTTTTTCAGTTTTACCATTTCGGCGCGCATTTTAAAAAGTCAATGTTGTTGCTTATAGATGCAGTCTTTTTTTTTGAGGGATCGAAAGCATCCTGTGAAGCCAGATTGCAGATGACTCTGATGCTAAAGTGCAAAATGCGGTAAAATATTGAAATTGTACAGTTTCCGCTGTGCAATGATGCGAAATGGCAGTGACGTTTTTACTCTGGTAGTTGTATTTGATATAACCCACCTCCAAAGCGAACTCCAAGTTAAGAGTTACAGACACATAGCAGATACATATATACTGTGTACATACATACACGGCAACTCAGGTACGTTTTGATTTTACGTGACTGGCATTTCACATTAGACTGCAATGGCAGCTTTGGACGCAGCAAAATGAGTCAAGCGGAATCGCGTCATGGGCAAATATTGTTCCGGAATTCATCTGACATATGGCAAAGGGTAGTTTGACTAGTCCAGGCTTTCACTCGTACAGAAAAAACTGCCTTTATTTGCAATTAGTAAAAAATGCAAAGTACAGAGGTATTTGCAAGTTGGAGTACATTTAAGTTTTCAAACAAAGTTTTACTTATTTATAATCAGGCATGAGAAGCGGTCTTGAAGCGATTAGCCTTTAGAGCTAGCCAACTAACTTTTTGATGGAACATGGCTAGAGGAGTGGTTGCTTGATTTCATGTCCTCAAAAAAGGTAACCACATGGTATTCAGCACAAGAGTCGAAAGCTTCAGAAAATGTTTTTTTTTTTATATTTTCTTAATGGTGTTGGAGCATGGGTGATGACTGAAATGCTCTAGAAAAAAATGGTCTCCTGTGGGTGCCTATGGAAACAACCAGCAAGTACTTCAAGCAGTGTTCATAAATTAAGAAGATCTATGAAAAATGTGTTATAATTGGCTGGAAGGAGAAGAGCTGCCTGAATAACGTCTTTCCTGAGAACGTATCTCTGTTATAGTTTGTCATTCACAAGTAAGCAGAAGAAGAAGTTGAGCATCAAGTCGAACAACAATCTACTCATCAAGATAACAAGACTATAAAGATTAGATGTAAATTTTTGAAAATATTTTCGCAAGCCTATTAGTTTGATGGTACCCCAAGGTAGGTGCGTAGGTAAGAGAGGCTGCTGTATTGAAAAGCCAACTTACTTAGGCCTAAGCCGACCCGTTGTGAAACCGTAGATCTCCCTTTAACCTTTTTTTTTCCTGATTTAATCACAATGGAAGGAATCCCATCCCAGTGCTATTATATAGCTTGCAATCCTCCTTGGACATATTGATGCTAGCTCAACTAGGTTATGAAGGAAGTAATTTCCCCAAATATATGAAAGTATTTCAATCAAAACACAATTTACCGGAAAGAAACCTATAGCTGATGGATACCGATTGCAGTTCGAAGCATACACCCAATATAATCTTTATGGCAATACTGGCTTCGGCGAACCAAGATTGGCGTCTTTGAGTTGGAGGAGCCTTTGGGTTAAGATTCAGTTTAAGCCCAGAAGGAACTTGATGACTCTACAAGCCACTTATGAACAAGTCAAGTTTATGGAAATGTTGCAAAAGCCAAAATATTGGATGAGCTTTAAACTCAAGCCAAGGAGATCCAAAGGCTTGATCGGCAGGAACTTAAGCATCAAGTTCTGACATGCGACATAGGGGTGCCCATCAGTTTATTCTGTGAATCTTCGGGAGCTTTGATCGCTCTTATTAATAACGATAGATACAACTTAGCCAGCCAGTGCAGGAAAATTGGCAGCAATCGTCGAGATAATTTTTCCAAAAGACAAAACTCAGACGCATGTTGCCAGAGTCGTCAAGAATACCTTGACGTATATATATTCTCAAGATACTGCAGCTTCCGACTATCTTTCGATGTAAAGATAATTTTTTCAAAAGACAAAACTCAGACGCATGTTGCCAGAGTCGTCAAGAATACCTTGACGTATATATATTCTCAAGATATTGCAGCTTCCGACTACCTTTCGATCTTTTTGCTTTACGATATTTGAGGAAACATAAAACTGGGCTTATCCCTGGATCGTCACAAAGGGTCAAATTCATTATAATAATAAATTTTAGAAATTCGTACATCGAGACATAATAGAAGAGTAATTGGTGTATTCATTTTATTGGGCATAAAGGCAAGAATGCTCAAATTATAATGTGAGCTTGAACAATCACCTGTTTAAAAAATCGTGTTATATGGGTTGTTTTTAGGATGTCGTTTAAACACAGCTGCTTAGTGTTTTAATATACTAGAAGCACCAAATTATACGCCACAAAAATATATGGTCATCCTCGAAAATATTTGCGCTTTTGACAACACTCTTTTGAGCAAGTACTCTACTTTTCGTGGACAAGGGTCTGGGCTGGCCGAATACCCCCTTTTAATTAGTGTATGTTGCTTTTGGACACTTTTTTCTATTACTATTAGGTAAATGTGCCCGACAAGGTGAGTACCCCAAATGATTCATAGTAAAAATTAATTTTATAGCTGTCCGCTCTATACTCTATTTAAATCAATGTGTTGGTATTATCAGAAGCAAATTTTTAAATGACTCATACCTCTCAGAAATAGAAACCAATAGATTGAGCTCTTTGAATGTTTCTACAGCCTCTTATAATGTCGCAAAATGATGACCTTTCACTTTGGTCCAAGAAAAGTTGGAAAAAAATTAGGCCCCTGTCCTTACATCTGATGCTTTAAGCGTTCTAATGAGTAGGCTGACTTTCAAGGATTTTCTGTACAATCCGAGCTATCTGCAAGTAAGAACATGACTTCAGGATGAATAGATGTAGAAGATTTCGATGTAATCGGGAACCAGTATTAGTGACACAAGCAATGACGTCAGCATGGAAATACATCGACGGATGAATCTTGCTAGCCGATGTTACTACGGGCTAAGTTGGGAATTCAAGAGTAAAGCCCTCTTTCGAAGCAGGAATAGCCTTTTACAACTCCATCATCATACCCGTGCTTCTTTACGGCGCTGATGCATGGACATTATTATTATCCGATAAGGCGATTTCGGGGCTTTCGAAAGAAAAATCCTCAGGCGTATCTTTGGATAAATAAATGTGGATGGGGACCGTAGTCAAATACACCACGAGCTGTATGAGCTATACAGCGACACTGATTTAGTTTGGCGGATACAACTACAACGTCTGCGTTGGCTGGGTCAAGCTGCACGAATAGATGATAAAGCTTCATCCAAAATGGTATTCGACCGGAGATTACAGGAAGGTCAACGACGACAGAGGCGCAAGTCTCTGCTATAGGAAGATCAGGCAAGGGAGGATCTTCGAAGCCTTGGGATTGCCAATTGGCGCCAGCAAGCATAGAACAGAAAGCGCGTAAGACAATTTCCGCGGCCAAGACCGATAACCGGTTATAATGGCCAAAATAGTAGTAGTAGTACAATCCGTGGTCCAATCATAAAAATTTGAATTGCAAACGTTATGGGGTGTGTTGCAGTCTTCATATTTAAAGCTCACATATGCGCTATAAGTATTCCACCGGAGATCACAGGAAAGTCAACGACGACGGGGACGCACGTCTCTGCTATGGGAAGATCAGGCAACAGAGGATCTTCGAAGCCTTAGGATTGCCAATTAGCGCCAGCAAGCATAGAACAGAAAGCGCGTATGACAAGATCGGCCAAGACCGATAATCGGTTATAATGGCCAAAAAAGTAGTAGTAGTACAATCCGTGGTCCAATCATAAAAATTTGAATTGCAAGCGTAATGACGTGTGTTGCAGTCTTCATATTTAAAGCTCACATATGCGCTATAAGTGCTTGCAAAATAGTGCCTACTCTGTAGACAAGCATTCTTTCCATGTACTCACTTAAGGGGTCTTATAATGCCTCTAAAAAATAAAAAAAAAAGTTTCCCTACTTCCATATTCCAAGCTTAAATTCCTAAACCGTACCTTTTGAGCTGCTCTCCAAATACCAAAGCAGTTCGATTGCGTGCATGCATTACTTTGAGTACTTACCTCACCAGTCCGCTGGTAACCAGCATATGATGCCATTTAATTGATTGCAATTATTATTACCCACTTCAAAGCAATGAAACGACATTTTCCGTTTTTTCTTTTTGATTAACATTTTTTTTTTCATTTTATTTGATTATTTCTCTCATTCTCTTTTCGCTGTTCATTCACTTACAGCGTTTTCTATGCATATATTAACGTGTTTTTGCTTGCACACCTTTGCGCACGACTTTGTGTGAATGGCATGTGTCGGTGTGAGTGTTTAGTGTGTGCGTGTGAGTGTTTGTGCGTGCATTGGCTTTGTGTTTGTTTTGTTTGTTTTATGCACACATGGGCGGGTTCTATGGAGGGGTTGAGGCTTTGATTGGATTGCACTGAATTGGATAGGCTTTGATGGGCGCTTAACATAATTATGCCACCTTTGCTTTGCATGTTATCATTAGTATATAACGCTATATACTTATGTATGTTTATATGTGTGCATGAATGCGTGTGTGTGTGTTAATTTTGCTATGCTTTTTTTTTAAATGTAGACTTTTGCTTGTTTTTGTTGCTGCAAATACAATTATATGCATTTGTTTTTTTTTCTTTGGGGTTTTTATTTTAATTTTTACGCTTAACAAACATTTTTTATGCATTTATTTTTGCTTGACTGCTTTTTTACATTTATTATTTATATATAGCATCATTTTTTTGCTGGTGTTTGTTTGTATATGTGTGTGTCGTTAATATGTATGTATAGTTTGCTGCCTTTTTGTTGATGTTTATCGTTTTTTATTTTATATATTTATATATATGTACATACACAACATTAAATCATTTATTTATATGCATTTAGCTTACATATTTACTTTGTTTACATAATTAAATATAATTATGCTAAATATATATATATATTTTATATATGTATTTTTTTCGTTTCTCAGCTAAATTGTTTTTTAATTTTTAAGCATAATTTTTTGTGTTTTTTTTTCAACATACATATGTTCAGCTACATTTTTTTTGGTTTACTTGCCATTTTTTGGTTTGTATAGTTATAAGTTTAGTTTTCTTTTTTTTTTAATAATTATATATAGTATTTTGCTCTTACTTGCACACAGTTTTTGTTTGTTCAAATAACATTTATTATATATAATACCTAAACATATATTTCTTTAGCTTATATGTTTGTAAAGTTATGCATAAAATGTTGCACAATTTGCAAATTTCGACAAGTTTTAAAAAATAAATCAGTTTTCTTTGCCATATAACTTTGTATGCCACATTTTGTTGCACATACTTAAAATCACAACTTATAGAAAATAAGACGCTTTTTTTTGTTTAGCTAGTTTTCTCACATCCAATTGAAAGTGTTCTAATTTTATTTATTATATAGTTTTTTTTTTTTGTAAAAAATAGTTTACATTTTTTTCAAGTTTTTCGTTTCATTGTAAATACCATAAATAATTGTTTTAAATATATGTTTCGCATACATTTTTGTGTAAATTTTTAAATGTAGTTTTAGTTTAATTTTTATTTTTTTTTAAAGTTATTTACTTAACTTAAACATTGACTAAACTTTGTAATTTGCTTTTGCTACACGTTGCAGTTGACGTTCAATGCTGCATTTATTTAAATTTTTTAATCTTTCCAGTTTTTTTTCTAAATATTTCACTAGTTTCTTGCATAAATTTCTCATTAGTTTTCCACATGTAAAAATCCATTTTTTATAGACTCTCTTAGATTTATAAAATTTGTTTTTTTAAATTTAGTTTTATCATAGCCTTGTCGAAAAAGTAGGCCAACATAATGATTCTGCCCTAACACAGTTGCTATTAACTAATTTTTTTTTATCTATATATAAGTTATTTTATTTATATATTTAGTGGTGCTTACGTTTTTGCAGCTAGTTGTGGGTACATCTATTATATTTATTTATTTCTTATAATTTACTATGTGCAATTTTTCTACTTTTCTGCTTGTGTTTACAATTACTTAATTTAATGCTATTTGTTTAAATACTTTTTTTTAATGATTAATTAGTTTTGTTTTGCCATTTGATTTAGTTACATTTCATTGTTATATAAAATATAACTTTGTTTGGTTGCTCGACATTTGATTTAATTTTTTTAATGGGTTTTATCATTCAACTCAGTTCTGATTATATTAAGTTAAAATATTTTTGTTTTGCTGTAGTTACAACTCCTTATTATGAATGCATCTAGGGTTGTCAAGAAATTAAAAAATATTTAAAATCTATTCATTAGTTATGAATCCGCACTTAGCTTACAAAAATTCAAGAATCAGTAATCAAGCTGATCTCCATTTATAAAGTTTTTTGCTCAATAATCAGAAAAGTTTCAAAATATTTTTGACAATGAAACACGATCATTGATCAGTCCAGCTTAAATTAATTAAAACTTATAAGTCAAAGATACTGAATAGTATTCGAGCTGATCATTATATCAATAATAATCCCAGCTCTGAATCAAATATTGACTAAATGCTTCTCATAGCTAGCCTCTTTAATCAGGGATCATTAATCGCTATGGCCTTAATATAGTTAATTGGCAACAATAAGGGCTTAAAGACATGTATAAGGATTCACTGATGGCTAAACATGGACATAATCCTTTGACGAACTAGGTTCGTGTAAATAAGCTTTTATCAAAGTTAGCCTAGGTGTCAGCCCTACGGCATTTGCTAAGAAAAAGTTACGGCTGATCACAGCCCACAGTGCGTATGAATTTCGCTAAATTGAAAAATAAATTCATGCGACTTCAGCCCTTGCTCTAAGTCCGCCTTAAACGATTAGAATGAATGCTTATTTTTTGGCATTTTATTATTAAAACGATTGTTTTAGAGCACTCAAATATATATAAAATGTGTGCTAGTTTTTATTACTTTAAAACTTTTAAACAACAACTTTTTGTGTTTAATTTATATTTTATCAAACAATTAACCTCTTTAAAATATTAAAATAACTACAGCTTACAAAAAACTTAAAACAATTTCTTTTTTATTTATATATTATATTTTTTTATATTATTTTTGATAATAGTCCACCCAATTTGGGTTTAAGGTGGCGTTTTGGGGGCGAGGCATAGTCACCGGGCATATGCCGCTAAAATAGACACAAATTACACAAATATTTCACATATAAGTTTATATATATATATATATATATATAGTATATATTTAGTTGCATTAGTTTCACATAAATCTTCTTTTTTTTAATTTTTAATATTTTTTTTCGGTTTTTCATACACTTAACTTGCACTTAACTTATGCTGCTGTCAACAATTAGCTAGATTAAGTTTATAATATATATATTTATTTTAGATACATATATTTTTTTTGCTTTTTTATGTTATTAATTATTATATAATTTATGTGTTTATGCATACATATATATATATAATTTATCATTAATTTATGACTGTTTGCATTTTTGCTATAAATTTTATGCCATAATCTGTGTGTGTTTGTGTGTATATATATATTGCAACCTAGCATATACATAATATATATGCATTATTTACTGGCCAACAATATTTTCTAATATTATGCATGATAATCTGTATATATTCGTATCTTATATAGCAGAGAAAAAAAAAATCAAGAACAACTTTTTTAAACTGCTTGCCACACTTAATCTTTGTACATATCTGGCATGCCATATATTTGGTTTCCGGATGGTTGTTGTGTTTGTTGTTGTTGTTGCTCGTTGTTTGGTACCTGCTGTGGCAGCTGCATTTGCATCCAATGTGGTGGATACTGCAGCTGTGTTGCATACTGTGTTTGTTGTAGCTCGTGGTGTTGTGGTTGTTGTTGTTGGTGTTGCAATTGGTTGTGGTGGTGTTGTTGGTGGTGCTGCTGCTGTTGCTGATGGTAGTGGTGATGTTGCACCCCATTTTCTTTAGTGCAATCGCCGCAAACTGTTGCAAGCATATGATGCTGCTGCTGTTGCTGCTGCTGCTGCGGCGACTCCACAAAAGACGCTGCTGCCTGGGCTGGCATCGTTGCTGCTGCTGCTGCTGCTGATCCTGCTGCCGGCTGCTGCGTGGAATACATGGCCACCGTTCATGGTAGCTACACCAGCAAACTGGGCGCCAGCCACTCATCTTCCGCCAGCTGCAAGCAATATGCAAAATTGCAAAATTCATATCAATCATACGCACTGTGTGCGCTTCAGCAGACTCACCTGCGGACTAACCTGAAACTGTTGCATTGGATAAGCTACCACGCCGGCTGCTTGTGGCAAGGCATTGCCCACGCTCTGTGTTATTTGTGGTGCTGCTGCTGCAGCGGCGCTTGTCAGCTGCGGCTGTGGCGGCACGCTCTGCCAAGTGCCCGGCAACTGCACGCCCATGCTGCTCGTGTGGCAAGTAAAGAGATTGCAGAAGACAAAGATAAGTTTATAAGTACCCACCACAACGCTGCTGATTGAGTTATACGCACCCCATGTAGCCGGCCTGTTGATAGCCCGCAAATTGACCGTAGGTAAAGCCTTGCATGCCCTGTAAAAATTGTCCTGGCTGCAAGGTGCTGGCTGGTGCCGCTGTGGGATATGTGGGTGCCGGTGGATACCAATAGCCGGCCACCTGCTGGCCATAGGCGGCTGCTGCAGCGGCAGCGGCTGCTGCCGAACCAAAAGGAAAGCCTTGTGCCAAAGCCTGACCGGCAATGGCGGACATGTGATTGGGATCGCCGCTCTCCTTGCCCCACGCGCATTTCACTGGCTGTTGATTGATTTCCGTATTATTTACGGCAACAATGGCATGCGTGGCAGCCTCCTTGGTAGAAAAACTGTGCGTTGGGGAGAGAAAATCAAATTATAAGTTCGTTTGTTTAAATTGTGCGTACTTTGTGGCTGAATTCTCGTACATTTACTCCATAAAATAATACCAGTGGGCCAGTTCTTTACTTGAACTTTTAGAAAATTTAGATTTTGATAACTTTTGTTAAATGAGTATCAGATAATGTTTGAGAAGCAGTACTTCTTACTAGCTCAAAGTCTTAGTAATTTAATAATACAAATTTGTAAATCCTATTACAGTAATATTTCCTCTTTAATTTTTCTCGGGAAATCAAATAATACATATAAAGGCGAATGAATTGCTTTGTGAGAGGAACGGTGTTTGTGTGACTTACTGGCAAAAATACTGCTTGCACTGCTTAGGGAGACTAGCAGCGCAGGCACGTCATATTTTCACAAATACTGCTTGCACTGCTTAGTGTAGTTCGTGGGTCTTTTTGAAAATTATTTTACCTTTAGATCCCTCAGCCAATTCTGGTTAAATACAATACTTCTTTCACAAACTATTTAAAATTTAGGTAATAACTATTTAAGGCTGTACTTAAATTTCCATTAAGTTTATATGGCAAGCAACAACAACAAGAAGAACAAACAAAAAAAGTTGCAGCAGTGGCAACCATGCGCCAGTTGCATAAGAAGAACAAAGTGTAAAAGTGGTACAAGCGTCTGTGGAATTGTTTTGCAGTTGTTGCAAGCAAATGCTGCAGTGCCTCCACCTCCTCTACTCGCACTGCTGCAGCTGCTCTGGCGCCATATAATGACTGAGCGGGCAGTTTGGAACGCGGCAACTATAGCAGCGGGTAGTCAGCAGTGACTCTGACTATGAAGCAGAGAGATGGGCAAACTGTGGCAGCAACAGCAGCAGCAGTTGCAGCTGCAGAGGCCACTTGTAGTCCCCGAGCTCATTATGTTACAAAAGGCCAAACAATGCAACGCACTAGTTGGCTCTGTTTTTCTCTCAGTGTGTGATTGTGTGCGTATCTGTGTGTATTTGTGTGTGTGTGTGATGCATATGTTCGTCCATGTAGCGGAGCGCAGAGCACGTTTCAAACACAAATGAGTTTTGGAGCGGCACAAAAGAACATGTCGGCCAACTGCAATGCGTTGCAAACGCCATTTTGACTACGGCCATGATTGTTCTTTACTCTCTCTCACGTTTTCTCTCTCTCGCTGCCTGCTTTGTCCAGTCGGTGTGGGACTGGGTTTTGAAGCAACCATTAAAACCCTATCAGCGCTCAGCAGCTGTGATCTCAGCTCCTGCGCTTCATTCCGTTTGCGAACGTTTTTCACTTGCATTTTTTGCCTTCTCGTTAGTTAAAATCTCTTTATACTGTTTATGCGGGGGATGGTAATATAATTTTTAAGTGCACCAAATTTTGATTAAATATAAAAAATTAGGTAAAAAATAAAGTGGTATTGAACAAAAAGAATTACGAAAGTCCTTGCATATAAACTAAAATATAGACTTATAAAAGTTTCTGGTATACTGGTCACTTGCTCATAAAACATCCATAGAAAATATTATATCTACATATATATAGCAAATTCGTTACTCAAGAGCCGATTTTCTTGTATGCAGATCGGAATTGCAATTCCTATAATGCAAAAATAAACCTTGAAAAATATAAGAGAGAGTTTTATTTGAAATTTACGATTTCGGAATAGTCTGTTATGAAAAAAACAAGCAAATGCCAAAGTAGTTCAAAAAGCCCCAAAAAGTATGCTATATTATTTTTTAAAGCTGTTAAACAAGCTGTAGACTTCCTTTCTGACCAATTTTTACTTCATTTTGATAAGAAACTTATTTTATTAATTTCACAAATCGCGAATTTGGGATAATTTTGATACCCTCAGCATAATCAAATGAAACCTATATGCATGTATGCATTTATGTGTGAGTGCCTATAAGTGTATAAGCTTTTCCCTGTGCTTTTTACTTTGTCGGCCATTGCTTTTCACATGACACTGTTATTGCGGTTCATTGTTTTGTTGCTTCAAATTTGCCGCATGTAGTTGTTGCTTTTATTGTAGTGAGTGGAAATGTGCTGTTGATTTATTAACGGCATACAGAGTTGGGGTTTGAGTGGGGGCAACTTGAGAGTATATGAGTGTAACTGGGGGCACATTGATATGGTGTGCACTCAATTGCAATGATGATGGCTACGACGATGGCGACAATGGCGACAATAGGCACGGGCACGCTCTCACTCTCACTCTCGCGCTCTCACTATCACTCGCTGCGAGCTTGCCACAGCCGCAGGCAAAAATCAAAATGGCGGCACAATAGCTTAATGTAGTACAAGCAGCGTGCTATGTGGTTGCAACTTGCAACTTTTGCACTTTGTTGCCCCCACTCCATATTGTTGCAACTTATCGCAGTTGTTGCTGTTGTTTTTTTTTAGCTGCTTTGTTATTGCGGCCATTTGCAGTTTGCGTGTGGCTGCAACACGAAACAAAAATTATAAAAAAAACCCACGTAATAAAATGTTATTTTTTGAGTTGTTTTATTTTTTTAAAAGCTGTTTAAAATTATAAATTTTTTAACGATAATTTGGTGGCTTCCATTAAGTATACGCACGCAATGGTTGGTGCTTTATATTGTCATCGAAATAAATGTTTGCTGTGTTTAATTCATAATAAATGCAACTCGAATTAATATTTGAAGAAGCTTTAAAATGTAATTATGTTGGAAAACTATTTGTGGTCAATCAGATCGAATATCTGATGTAGGCGTTTCGAACAGAAAGGGTTTTTTTTTGATATTACTCGACTTTGTAATTTTATTGCATTTTATATTTACTTTTGTACTGCCTACAGTTCTGCTACACGTACAATATAAGTCCTACATACATAGACAACAAATAAATAAAATTTTATTAATATCGACAAAAATGCTTAGTGAGAGGCGTAGAGTTTTAATGAAAAAATCTTTGCAAAAGCTAGAAAGTAAATTGGAAAAAAATTAAAATCAATTGCTATGGACTCTTTCAGGAGTAGGATACAATATACATTTTATTATTCAAATTAGTAAATTAAAATCAAATAAAAAAATGTTGGAAAAATTCAATAAAATCACTAATGAAAAGGGGTACAAATGTTTCAAAAAATGAATTACAAATCAAATTTTAATATTACATTGTTATAGATTCACAAATCTTAGATTTATATTTATTCTATATCTTAATAAAAAGTTATTTCTTATAACTTCTTTTATTACAAAATGTTAAGGATTCAGCCACCTTCATCAACTTGTGCTGTTAATAAATTAACAAAAACACAAAATACTTTTTAAAATTAAATTAACATAAAAACTCTCTTTAGTCTTAAAAGATTGCATAAAATAATTATGTTAATAATTACAGTTAATTAACTTTTTTTTATTATTAACAAGTGACAGGGCGTTGCTGGAAAAAACCCGCCAAGCGCGCTTGATAAATATTGACTCGAAAAAACACTTAAAATAACAGAGAAATAATAATTAAAATGCAAATTTTTTGTGAATAACAAATTAATTAAATATATCCCTTAAATACAAAAAAAATAGGGTCTTGTGTCAATCATTTTAATGTAAGAAGTTGATATATTGAGTGCAATGAAAAAGAAAAAAAGGCATGGAAAAGAGTAGGTAAAAAAAGGAGCTTATTTAATTAAAATTCCAAAGCCATATGAAAAAATATGAACTCAAACAATTAAATATATACAAAATAATAATGAGAAGTTATAAACATTTCTGGATAAATAAATTTAAAAAAAAATGTGACAGTTTAGTTGGACAAGGATAATCCTGCAAACTGCACCCAACGTTTTTTGAAAGCTAATGTAGAATTACCCTTCCCTGGCGTCTAAGTGAAGGGCTTAGCATCAACCCCCAAAAGCTCTGATTGTTCCCTTCACCAAGAGATACAACATGGAGCTTCGAAACCTTGTTATAAATAACACTGAGGTAGAGCATTCAGACCAGGTCAAATATCTAGGTGTGGTCCAAGACAAACGACTCAACTGGAACTTCCACTTAGAACAATTGCTCTCCAAAGCTACTCGGACCAAGTGGGCCTATAGAAAATTCTTTGACAGCACATGGGGCCTCAGCCCTCATATTATAGAATGGATAATCGTATGATGGTACGGCCTATTGCAACATATGCAGCCCTTGTGTGGTAGCCCAAGACGTAGAAAATTGTGGCCATTAAAAAAATGCAGCAAGCCTTAAAGACTAGTATGCCTATCTGTCTCGGGAGCTATGCGTACCTGTTCTACAGCTGTCATGGGGTCAGTCCTAGGACTCATACCACAGCACATTTTCATCAAAAAGTCTGCCATTCAGAGTTTACTTGGTATCCAGTTCACATCTGGACTGTTAGCAAGTGACACTGGTCATGCCGCACTTATATATTCCCTTCCTGACGTATCGATCTGCTCTAGATTAGATCTTTTAATCATAACAAGAAATTTAGATCTCTTCTCCCAAGTCGGGAGACTTGGGCTGATGGCATGCCCTGTGGAAACTTCCTGTGGTAACAATGGTTCACGGATGGGTCCAAAACTGAGCAGGGTGGAAGTGTTGGAATCGTTGGAGCCAACACCAGAATCTCTACCGCAATGGGCATCTGGCCCAGCGTCTCACAAGCGGAGATTCATGCCATAGAGATCGGCGCCCTAAGTATCCTTCTCAAGGGAACTAGGGGAGCAAATATATGCATTTACTCAGATAACCAAGCTGCTATTAGGCCATTGTCATCCTGAAGCATCTCCTCCAGGATGGTTAAAGAATGCCATAACTACCTCCAAACCCTGTCCGCCTGGAACAAAGTCGTGCTACGTTGGGTGCCTGGACACTCGGGAGTGGATGGTAACACGATCTTTGACGATCTAGCAAGACAGGGTGCCTTCACCCTGACAACATCTCCTGCGCCGTTTTGTGGTATTGGTTGGTCCAAAATCAAAACCATGATAAACAAATGGGCTGCAGGAGAACATAGAAGATACTGGTTCTCCCTCCCGGTGCTTCGTCAAGCAAAAGTGCTTGTCAAACCTCTGGATGCGATCAAGATCAAGATCTTGGCAGAGCGGACCTAAAGCTCCTGGTATCATACCTATCTGGCCACAATACTGTTAGATACCATCTACAGAAAATTGGCCTATCGGATTTTTCAGAGTGCAGGCTCTATCTAGAAGACGATGAAACCACCAGACATATTCTTTGTGACTGCCCAGACTGGTATGGAACAGAGCGGAAAATCTTTTGCTTCAACTTAAGGGTATGGTAAAAAAGACTTTTTGGTCGCAGTGCCCCACCTCTTTGTAAGGAACCATTTTGAGGAAAAAAAACCATTTAATATATGTAACACGAACTATGCGGCAATGTGTGTGCACAGAGTTGCCAGATCGGAAAGTGATTAGATTTGCCATTTGTCATTTATCAATTAAGCAAATAAAAAATGTGTAACATTTCCGTATAAAATTTTGCTCTAAACCAAACTTTTTCTACATTTTAGACCTTATGGGCAACAATTTTATGAAAAACAAATGGCTGCTGCTATTTTCAAGTTTTTCTTTTTTTTTTTGTGTCTAAATTAAGCCAGAATTTTTTGATGCTCCAAGCAAAACACACACCGTGTGATTAAAAAATATTGCAAATATAAATGCATCAGTTAAAAGTTTCGCTTAAAGTTCAAACGAGTTCTAAAAATTGTTAGGCAGCCACATTTCAGCCAGCGAGTTAAGTATTTTTTATTTGTTTTAGTTTTAGTTTTTTTTTAAACTCACCGCACAAATGCATATCCTTTATCCTTGAACACTCTTATCTCCTGTATTGTGCCATATGGCGAAAATGTTTTCTGCAATATTTCCTCGTTTAGAAAGCCAGATAGTGCCCCATTGATGCCGCCACAATAGACGGTGCAATTTGTGGGGCTGCTTTGGTTGTAAACTTCGTCAAATGTCAAAGGTTTGGCATTTACTAAAAAAAAAAGTAAGACAAAAGGTAGGTAGAGAGGTGTGGCGGTTGGCCAACTGCCTGCAGTGCCTTTTTGTTGGTAAAACTTACAATCTGCCTTGGTGGCTGGCGGTTTTCTTGTAGCCCAATTTGTGCGTATCGAACGTGAGCCTAGCCATTGTCCGTTCATGGCCGTAATGGCGGTTTCCGCTTCCTGCAAAAAACATAAACATGCGCAATTATTAAATGTTGTTGCAAGCGAATTAGCTAAAAGCTGTTAGCTATTTGAAAGCAGCTTATATAACAAAGAGATAAAGGCCAACAGCTTCAATTGGCTTGCCAATAATGGATAAGCAGCAAAAAAACAAGATCGCCTAAATAAACAGCTCCAAGTGCAGCCCAAAAAGTGTTAAAAGCTAACAATAAAATGGCGGCAACGGCAAAGAAAAATGGCGCAACAAAATCGCGTCTGCCAAAAACTTGTTCCTTGGTCTTTGGGTACTTTTTGGGTGTCTGAGAGTTTTGTCATTGTCGCCGCCATGTTGCAACTTGTTTGATTTGGATTTGCGCTTAAGTTTTTTGTGGGATTTATGTGCTTAAGTGTTGTTGCAGCAAAGTTTTTAAACTTGCAGCTGCACACACACACACACAGCGTATACGTAATTTATACAAGGGCATGCACAAATTATAATTTCAATTTCGCATAAAAGGTAATTCGTGCGTATCAAACGTGATTCATGCCAAAATGATTGCAACTGGCAGCCAGCCGGAGTAACCATCATCCCAGACGTCATCGAGTCCGTGTGTGTGGGTATGTGTGTCTGTGTGTGTGTTAGATGTGTGGGTATGTGTGTGTGTATGCTCAGTGGGCGTTTCATAGCAATTTACTTGCGGCACAGCAAAGACCGAATGGCAATGCAATAATGGCGTTTGTTGGTATTTCACCGCAGCTGCTCATTGCACGTTCCAGCTGCTGCTGCTGCTGCCTGCGCCTTGAAGCTGCCACTGCGCCCTTGCCACATGGCTTGCCCTGTCAGCCGCGGTGCAACTGTGGCTGGCAGCTACTGTAACTAGGTGGCAGCCAGAGTATTGCAAAACTTGCGCCCTACTCTTTCGTCTTTGCGGCTGGCATGCAACTTGCTACGTGCAACATTTGAAATCAGCGGCATTGAAGTTGACGTGCTGCTCTGTTGGCAATTTTTTGTGTTTTTTTTTGTTAATTTTTTGTAGTTTATTTTTTTGCTGCTGCTGCTGTGGTGGCTGTTGTGCCTTTAATTTAACCACTTGAAGCAAAAGTCAACAATTGAGTGGCTGCCCTCGGCGATAAACCTTGCCAACTGACATACTCACACATACATGCACATATATGTACATGCACATGCACTGGGAGAACATTTGGTCACACTTTTTTGTGGCATGTGCGTGTATGTGTGTATATTTGTGTGTGTGTGTTTGCATTGTTTGCGTGCGTGCGCATTTTTATGCATTTTCAGTTGCATTTTTCATATTTGCATAAACTATAAATTTAACATTTTTCTTTTTTTTCAAGCGATACGCATCGTTGATTGCAACACTGCAGTTGCAACAGCAAAAACAATAACAACAACTGCTACGACAGTTCAGCAGCTGCATTAACCCCACCTTGCACCCGGCAGCCATGCTTTTTGAAGTCCGCCATGTTTGCTGCAACTTGCCAACAGGCATAAAATACCATTTAAATATTTTAAATTTATTTAACGCAATCTACCTAGTGAGCTTTAGTGCAGCGAGGGCAGTTTGATACATCTAAATTTATAAAAATGGCAAAAGATTTGAGAATATTACGTATACGCAAAATTTCCTAAAATTACCTTGATTTAGTTTCAACTAGTTAGTATCTACTAAATTTGTTAATTTTTTTAATTTAAAATTAATTTTAAATCTACCTACTGAGCTTTAGTGCGGTGAGGGCAGCTAAAAACTCCAAACTTAATAAACATGGCAAAATAGTATGACTTAAACATTGAGAATAAAATTAAGTATACGCAAGAAATGCCTAAAATTAGCTTGATTTACTTTTTAGCTAGTTAATAAGTAGCTTAATTTATTTGTCGCAATCAACCTACTCAGCTTTGGTGCGTCGAGGGCAGTTTAAATATTATAATAATGGCAAATCCGTGAGAGTGAAAAAAGGAGCATAATACGCATACGCAATAAATTCACAAAAGTAGCGCGTTTTAGTGTTTTAACTAATTATTAGTTCATTTTTATATTTTCAAAACTATTTTCTCAACAGTCCCACGTACTTACTAAAATACTCTCTTGCTTTATAAATGCACAACTTTAAATGCTACATGCAATATGTATTTCAATTTACATTGTATTTTGCAGCTGTTGTTTTATATATTATATAGTTTATATGGTCATTGACATGACATTCAAGTGCAGCATTTACACATACTCAAGTCCATGCAGTTTTTAAGTTATTTTCTGTCACTGTATATTGTCTTAAACGGCAACTTGTTTTCCACTTTCAGTCTTAATCTTCTAGTTTTAGTCTTTTACTCTCCATAGACCCTTCGGCGGCCACATTGCATCAACTTTGACCACATTGATGGCGTTCCTAATGCCTTTCCAGCGGACAGCACCAAAAGTAGTTTCTTTTTTTTTCTTTTGGTTGACCAATATACAGTTTTTCCACTTTGACGGCTTGCCCAGAAACTTTATCAATCATTTTGGTGGTAAATTGCTTAGAAAACATTCTGCGTGAACATGAACTGAACTGTAGAAAATGTGACTGTGACAGCGTCAATGTTAGTTCTCAGAAAACTGAGCCTTTTAACTGACCAAGTTTAAGAGATATTCGATTTGGAGTTTAAAGTTTTTTGCAAGTTTTATAGTTTAGAATTTTAAATTAAACGACAGAGCTTGAAAATAGGTTAAAAGAACTCTCAGCTGGAAATAAGAAATCACAGCAAAATGCTTTTGAACTTAGAAAGTGCTTCAGAAATAAGCACCTAGACTCTTTCTGAGGACTATCCTCTGTCTTTTCGATTTTATTTGGAGCGAGTTTTGGAAGACCTTATGAGTCTGAGTTCAGGATAAAAAATAATTTTCTTTAATTCATTCCTATTATTTTTCATACAAAAAGTAATTCATTCCTCGGTTTAACTTTATAATAAATTGTTCCCATAAACGCCTTGTAAATTAACAATGAGCTCCCATATTTAAATTAGCATCTAAAACTCTTTAATTTGACTTTGTTAAGATATCGATTTTGGGTTCAGGAACCTCAAAATAATTTCATAACTCACAAAAGCAAACTTGACAAATAGTAGTTGCCAATGTGTTGCTGTATTCACAAAGCTATTTATTCAAGTCACCCCAAATAAAGCAACACAAAGTACATAATATACTATATAGTATAATATATGTAAAACTCTTTACATACTCTTCAAGCAAAGTGTCTGACAAAATATTTGCTGTGCCAACTGCTCGAATTGTGAATACTTTGGGAGTGGGTGCGAAAATTTTTGGGGCAACAAATTTTCGTGTGGGTTTCAAATGAGCATCAGTTTTCCAGCAGTTGTTGTTGTTGTTTTTGGTTGTTGTTAGGCGAAATTAATTAATTGTGAATGGCAAATTTGCAGCTAATAGCGACAAAAAAGTTAGACCAGTTGCTATGACAACTAAGTAAAGCCTTAAGCTGGTTGAATGAAAAGTATTGCCTACTTTTGTGCGTTGCCAACCAATAGAACTTAATGCCACTTTGTTGGGCATTCAGGCATAAAAATGCGTAAATTAATTTTGTGTACTGATTAAAAGTGGCTACTGTATAAAAAGCTGCAAATTAAGCAAAATTAGACAATTTTTATATAAAGTTGTGCTACAATAATTTTTGTATAAAATTCAAAACTTTTTTTGAAGACGACTTTCTGGTTTTAATATTAAGTCAATTTTAGGTAAATAAAAAGTAATGGAGAAAATAATTTATACTTGGTAATGCATTCATTATGGAATTTTGTTGCATTTTTGTGGCTTTTAATTGAAAAGTTTTAATTTATTTTTAACCAATACTACAATTTCGGATTTTTCTTAAGAGTAAGAGTAAAAATTACACATACTGAAAAATATATTTGTCAACTTAAATGTTTTTAAATCGTTTTCGCCCATAATCTCTTTATAGTATTAAATTTCCTTCGTTTAAATCTTCTTGAGAAAAACTGTCGTTACTAATGCATAAACTTGTATTTCATGTCAAATTATTGAATATTTTCTTTAAATAAAAAATCCTGATAACAAATTTTAATTGCCAAAGAATCAAATAAAATTTAAGCCCTGACCGACTTTTTTGATCAAATAATTCGACTTTCTTCAATTTCACGACTCAGTTCCATAAAAAGAAATTTCCTGGGTCAAATTTCACTGGCTCTTTTTGACACTCCAACCCCAAAAACCATAAACCAGAATATATCCAGGATTTTCAAGCATTCATGTGGAGAAAATCGGAATATTGAATTCAATGGATCACTTAGGAGAGCTGCAGACTGTGAAAAACTGGAAGACCTATTTCAAAATGTTGTAAATGTGACGTCTTTTTGTAAAAGTTCATTCATTAATTGGTAATAAATGAGTGAATAAAATTTATAATAATTAATTGCGTATACGCGCAGTAGAAAAGCACAAGCCTAAAGGCGATATAACTTTAGGAAACAATTCTTTGGTTCTAAACTAGATTCCATAAGATTTTTGCAGTGTCCTTTATTAAAATATATATTTAGATAATTTAAGCTTTGAGGCAGAAGTTTATTTAAATTGATTTGGTTAGATTCTGTATCTCCTGTGCTTGTGGTCTCCGAGCTATGGGCCATTAGATAGGCTATTCATGGAGATTCCTTGCTGACAGGAAATTACTTTCTACCCTCTACGACGTGCATTGGCTAGAAATAAGTAAACCATGTTACATTATGAGCGCATACATATGAGTATGTAACTCTCATGCCATTTAAAAGTTAAACGTTTTACCTAAATAAAAAAAATAAAATGTTTATAAAAATTTCATAAATGACAATTTCCTTTTGGACAACTTAATTATTTTGCTTTTGGTTTTTCAGCAAGCCGTCAACAGCAAGCGGTAAAAACTTTTGACAGCACAACAACAACAACAAAAAGAGAACTTAATTTTAAATAATTTTTGTTTCTGCTCATTTTTTTTTTTTTTGCAAATTCAATTTGAGCCAACTTATGAAAGTCATTTGGTAAAACTTTTGCTGCCACTGTCGCCTTTTGTAAATATTGATTACTTGATAAGCGCACAGAATCCTTTAATGCCAGAGCAAGGCAAAGGAAATGAAGCTGCTGCCACCAAGTCAGCTGAGTCAGGGTAGAGGGGGTGTACAGAGCATGTTACCAAGGGTGCCAGGGTGCCAGGATGCCGGACAGCCTGATAGCAACAGCAGGGTCACGGTTACACAAAACTTTTGTTCTATAGGTAAAAAGCAAACAGGGGTTAAAAAGCGGGCACAAAACAAGCACAACGAAATACCTTCATTAGGCGAATGAAGAATAGCAAAGTAAGTTAAAGAATTTTTAAGTGGTTTAAAAGGGTTTGCTCATACTTTTCAAGGAAAAAAAAATGGAAGTGAAACGTGGCCCTAGTCCTCTGTCACTCAAAAGTAGTCTGCCACAAATGGGCGGCCAATGTCCGTGTATAAAGTAAGCCAAGAGCAAGACATTTTAAATGTTTATTAAAACAATAAGGAAATGGCAGGAAAACAACAACAAGCAGACGACAATGCGAGTAAAAAAGGCAAACAGGAAAGGAAGAAAAAACAATACCAAAAAATACTATGAAAATGTGCGAAAATGCAGCCAACACGCACAAAAAAGTCCTGTGAAAAACTAAGACAAAAAATACAAAAAAAGGGAAAGTCAAACAAAAAGGGGATAATCCCCGCTTTATGTAAGGCTCGCATACACACAGACATACACTTACATGGAGATAGCCAAATAAAAATGTGCTGCCTTTTATATACATTTTTTGGTAGACTGTTATGTCTTAGAAAAAGGTAGACGCAAGTATTTAACGCCCAAACCCTCTCAGGGAGCTCATTGAATGCGAATCAGCCTAAAAGGTTTGCCCAGCTCTAAGCCGCTTTAGCGTTGTTTCTCGGTCAGATTCATTAACGTGGCTATTTAGATAAGCTGCCAGCTTTAAGGCCAGCCCGCACATTAAAGTCCGCAAAAAAAAAAAACATCAAAAGCCACAGATACAAAAATTTAACAACTTGGATTCGGTAACGAGTGTATTCATTCTTATTCTTTTTTTTTTTTTGAGTATTTTTGTATATATTTATGGAATAGCTCGAGTGGCAAATCGCTTACACACTTGAAATGTTGCCCGATTTGTCGCATTTTAAACAGCAAGACGCCAAGAACTTTGTAGTCAGTCTCCAGACTCCTCGCTGATGATGTGACCAAAGATAAGATTCTGCGGCTGGTCAGTCACTCATCCAAAAGCAAATTTACGCAGTCAACAGCACAAACTGTTTTTCTCATTTTTTTTTGTCTCATATACCCTATATGTAAAGGACATCTTGGCTATTATATTTGGCAGTCATTAATTCATAGTCCATAAAAATATTTTAAATAATTTAAATTAATTTGATCATTGAAAAATCAAAAAAATAATTTACTTATATTTTTCTAATTAAAAAAAAATAATTATAAATAAATTTTTATAGAAAAGTCTATCTATATTCATTAAGGAAAAATTTAAAAAACAGTCTAAAATTATGTATAAATTTACATTTTTTTTAATATAAAATTTCTTAAAGATTTTTTTAATTTTTTTTATATTTACGATATGGATTTTGGATAGTCTTTTTTTAAATTACAAATAATTAATTATAAAAAAATTTTATTGGAAATTCTATCTACATTCATTAAGGAATAACTTGATTAACCAGCGAAAATTACAAATAAAATAAATTTAAATTTTTTATTTTATTTTTTTTTTAATTAAAAATTTTTAAAAAATTTTTTTAATCAATTTTTTAATATCTACGATTTGGTTATATAAAGGAATAAAATTATTAATATCGATTTAAAAAGTCGACAGCAGGTCGCTGTATCCGAATCCGAGGTCCAAAAATCTCAGCACGTCAGGGTTCTGACATAATCTCAAAAAACCTCATACAAAATTTTATTTGAGTCCGGGGGTCAGATAAAACATTATTATATGTTTTTTTGGTCGCTGAATCCGAATCCGAAGTCTAAAAAACTCACTTTGGTGTATCTCTTAAAAGTTTTTAGGCGGTATCATTCATAATAAACCCTTTCAATACATAACAAAAAATGGCGTGAAAAAAACTGTTGCCTATCCGCCAGGCGCAAGTGAAAATGTGACTATGACTTTATCTGAGAAGCTGCGCGTCGCGGTCATTTAAGAAAAAGCGACTGTGCGAAAACATTTAGTAAACATGGTCAGACCTCCAGACCTAAAAACATTTATTTTTTAGGTCTGGAGGTTGCCTTCTTCTGTAAATTTCCCTTTTATCAAACATCCTGCCAAATTATTCACTTTTCCGCACAAGTTTTCAGAGTATCCCATCGTCAGCCACAACTGAACCAAATCTTTCTGCTTTAAAGCCAAAACGTTTTTCGAATTTTGACCATTGACCATTCGGTCACACATCAAAAAACTCTGCTGCAATGCCCGGGCAAACAAAAGCAGAAGCAAAAAAAAAAGTTCATATAAATACATATATTTATTAAAAAAAAAATCAGTATTTCACGCTAGAACGCATTCTTGCCAAGACATAATGCCAAGGGATTTATTTATGTATAGAATTTTTCCATTGCCTTATTTTTTGTTTTTCAGCTGGGAACGCCTCAAGTGCACCCACTCTTATATAGACGACCCCAAGGTTCAGGACAAAAACTGCTAGTCATATGTGTAAGTAGGGGAGGGTACTATGTGCGGGTGTGGGTTAATACGTGCGTTGCCCTGCTGACCAGCCTGTAGGCTGTTTTTGGCATCAAAATCAGTACACATGATTTTTATGCCATTTTTTTTTTTGCCTTTTTTTTGCTTCCGGTATTATTATGGAAAACATGAAATGAAAATTCCAAGTCATTTTATATTTATAACCAGTTGTGTGTGCTTCAATAAATTTTATGGAAGTGTATTTTTTTTTTTGTTGCTATTGTTGCTATCTAATTTGAAATTCGATTTTCAAATAGAACTTTAAATTCATTGATTTCGTGTATTTATATAGAAATAATGCAGAGGGAGAAAACATTTGATTTGCTTTGTTTGGGAGATAGACAACATTGAGTAAATATTATATTTACAAGAATAAATTGTGAACATCAATATTTGGACCTTTTAGCTATAAATTCATGTCTGGCTTATATTTTTTGTGTCATTATTAAAATAGTGTTTGTGTTTTTTATGGTTATTTTAAACCGAAAACTTAAAATATAAATAAAAAAACTAATGAAAAAATTTTCCAAAATAATTATTAATATAAAAGGAAGTTTCTCATTTACTTCTGTCTAGGGTCTAGTTACTATATAGTATAAGGTATTAAAATTAATATTTAAATAATTAAATCAATATTTTCCTCATCATTCCTTGTTTAATATAACTGGCTGATGAAGAGCATTCTTTCAAGAAAATCAACTTTTAAGCACAGTTACTCTCTACTATATTCTCAGGGATCTCTTAAAGAACCTTAGTCCCCGTTCTACAAAAGTATAAGTAAAGTCGCTGCCTCTATATACGCTGAATTATCAGAGGACAATTGTACTATATTTTTTCAAGATAATTACTCTTGAACAACTTTGGTTGTGGTTTTCATTGGATTGTTGTTCTCAACCGCTTTAACGTCCGGGTGACTCGCTGCACACATTAGCTCACTATTTAGCGTATGCTGTCTACAAACAGGAACGCTCGGCGTCTGGGCTCCCATGTTGTAGCGGACCGCTATACTTTTGAAGTGGTCAAGGAATTCACGTACCTTGGCACCGCCGTTAACACTGAAAATGACATCAGCCTGTAGATAAAGCGGAGAATTACATTTGCCAATAGGTGTTACTATGGTCTCAGTAAGCAGATGTGCAGCAGAGACCTCTCTCGAACGACAAAAGTAACACTCTACAAGACGCACATCTTGCCCGAGCTCTGATATGGTGCAGAAGCATGGGTTGTGTCACGGACAGATGCAGCTTGCTTCGGTCCCGTACGTTTTGAGGAAGGCTATCGCGTACGGATGAACCACGAGCTGTACGAGCTCTACGACGACATGGATGTTGAACAGCGTATCACAATACAACGTCTGCGCTGGCTCGGCCATGTCGTACGTATGGATAATGATGCTCCAGCGAAAAAGGTATTCGATGCGAAAGCCGACGAAGGAAGACGGAGACGACCACGACTCCGTTGGAGAGATCAAGTGGAGGAGAACCTATCCTCCTTTGGTATTTCTAATTGGAGAAGGCGCGTGCAAAGCAGATGCGCCTGGCGAGAGCTGCTGAGGTCGGCCGTAACCCGAGAGCGGGTTGTAATGGCCATACGATGATGACGATGACTCTTGAACAACTTTCATTTTAAATAGCGTTCTAAAGTTAGAACTCTTCTATGTCAATTGTCGCTGAATTTTTAAAGCTTTGTATACATATATTTTGGGAATTCCAAGAAACCTTCATATTAAGCTCTTAAATAAGGTAAAGATTCTAAAAATGGCAAAGCACAAAGCCGACTCAAGAAAAACTTTTATCCATTTTTTTTATTTTTATAAATAAATAAGCTTCTCAGCATAACCTGATTAACTTAACGTCTGTCTGCTTTTTCCCGACTACAAATCTACCTTTAAAGTTGGCTTAAAACTCTATACACGTTCTAATGACATTTCCAATGGGTTGATTGGCAAAAGAAAGAGCGGCATGCAACACATTAAGGTCAATGCACAAAATGCACTTAAATTTAAGTGCAAAAAAGAAAACTTGGTGGCAAAAAAGAGACAGAACAGCATGCGGGTTAACCACAACACAGTCATTGTGCAGCATATAATGACAACAACAACAATAGCAACAACAATAAAAGACGCAGCAGCAGCAGCAACAACAACAAATTGATAATAATGCAACAATGAACTGTGGCAAGCGAAAAGAACTGTGATGAAAAGCAAAGAATGTGAAGCAACTGCAGCAACTACAAAAATGCGATGACGTAGGCAGCAGGCGCAGGAGACACAGCAAAGGCAGGAGACGCAGTTACAGTCGCAGTTGCAGCCAATGATAAAGAGAAGGCAAGAGCAGAGAGAGAGAGAGCGAGAGAGGCATCATCACCGGCATTATATCTTGTTCGCTGCACACATTGTCAATTTTATTTTTTTCATTTTTGTAGTTGTTGTTGTGGATTTTATACCTTTACAGCGAGTATATTAGCTTTTACATAAAAAATTTAGAGGTAGATGCATTTATATTGGGAAAAGTATTGAGGTGAAACTTTGAAAAAAGCGGCTAGAAATCATGTCAATAATGATAACGGAGCTTTTACTGGAATTAAACAGATCATGAGTGATAAGAACATTAAAAAGGCATGAATATTTAAATATTAGACAAAATAAAATCGAGTTGAACCTGATTCAATGAGAGCTGAGAGAAAATTGAACCCGCTCTTCGTTTCTGGTAAACTGTAGGGAAAACGATTTCGGGCATTCCATATGGGAGCACATTACTGATATTGTCAAAAAAAATTACTTTATTCAATGAATGAAACTCGTTCAGATAAATATAAATTTTTAAACAAATACCAGAGTATCATTTGTTAGAGCGTAATATTTTCAACTTACAAAATAATAATAAAATAAAACTAAATTGGAACATCCAAAAAAAAATTAAAAACAATGCAAAAATGGCTCTTTTTATATAAGAATCGAACTGTAAGTTTTAAATTTTTAATTATATAATTAAAAAACAAAAGGCTTAAATGCTCTCATGGGACTTGATAAGGAACAAAGTATTTTGAAGTCTAACAACTATAAAAATAAAGCCCACCGCCTTCTTCATCAACAATATCGATAAGATATTGACACTAAAAAATGTCAAATCGGGATAGCACAAAAAAGAATTCAGTTTTGCTCATGTTTTGGGGCACGGCTTAAAGAATCAAAGAGAAAACTATGCCTCAACTATAGCTTTTTTAATGAATGCAATTGAACCAACTCGAGCCATAATAATATTAACCCTAATGGTAATCAGATTTGAGATTTAAACTAAATTTATCCATTGAAAGTAATGGCTTTTAAATCCGTTCATATGGTAAAATGTTCCAACATTTCTTTTGATGAAATATCGAGTCGAGCCGAATTTAAAAAACTAGATCCTAATTTTTTTTTTGTATTTCCATTAATTTACTTGATTAGTTTAGCTAAAGAGTTTGTAATTGCGTTAGTTGTCAATGCGTCTACAGATTTGATCCAAAACACTTTTAAATTATAATAAAGTTATTTTTTTTCTTTATATTTTTGAGAAAAAATTAGCAGTTTTGTCCCAAAAAAGAATTTCCTTACGGAAAGATAAAAAAACTTTAAAACGCTTTTTAAAATATTTTTGAGCTTAAAAAATTGTGATTATTAGTATTTCCACGAATGAAAAAATATTTGAGGTAATCTTAGAAAGATAGTTACAAACTCAATATACGAGGGGTATTCAAAAAGTCTGGCGTTTCTCTTGTGCACCATCTAGCGGCCTCGCACTGAACACAACATCAGTGTTGAGTCTATCGATAAGAGCGGCACTGGTATTGGTGCGAAGATGGCGCGATGATTTTATCGCGGGACGTTTAGAAGTTCATGATGAACAGCGTGCAGGACGTCCAAAAACAGCCACTACGGACAGAGCTATTGAAGCTGTTCAAGAAATTATTGAAGAGGACAGACGGCTGACCATCGATGATATTCTCGAATTGATTCCTCCTGATATTGAAATTGGCCGAACTTCAATCTTTTCAATTTTGAAGGATAAGCGTTGCTTACAGCAAAGTTGTGCGCAATATGGGTACCCACGTCTGCTTACCGAATAACCATAAACGATCAACGAATAGTCGCTGCTCAAAGATTTATTGAAATGGTTAAGAAAGAAGGCGATAGTTCTACTCACGCATTGTGACGGGTGATGAAACGTGGTGTCATCATACGAATCCCGAAACAAAGCGTCAAAGCATGGTTTGGAAGAAACCAGAAGAAAGTGCTCCAGAAATACCAAAAATTCAACGCTCTGCTGGAAAAATCATGGCCACAGCTTTTTGGGACGAGTTAAGTGCTTTGTTGGTTGATTTTTGGAACTGGTACAACAATCAATGCTGATCGTTACTGCGAAGTTTCAAATAAGCTTTAAAATGCCATCAGACGAAAACGTCCAGGAAAATTATCCAAAAATCTTACTCTTTCATGATAATGCATGACCTCATTCTGCTCAAAAACGAGAACTTTATTGGAAAAATTCAAATGGGAAATTTTCGATCAGCCACCCTATTCTCAGGATCTCGCACCAAGTGACTTTTCTTTTTCCAAAATTGAAAGAAAGCTTAGGTGGGCAGCATTTTGTTTCAAACGAAGAAGTCCAAACATCTGTCAAATTATGGCTCCAAAAACAGGACACGACTTTTTTCAAAGAAGGTTTGCATAAACTCTATTACAGATACGAAAAATGTATTCAAGTCGAAGGTGACTATGTAGAAAAATAGTTTGTGAGTCAAATAATTAATAAATATTCATTTTGTAACCTAAAAATTGTTTTGTACTTCATTTTAAAATTAGGGAAACTTACTTTTGAATGCCCCTCGTAGTTAATAAAAAATTCAAACTTCTTTGAGTTGCGTTTTTAGATCTGCATTGGACTTTGATGAAATGCGATATTATGATTTTATTGATTCATCAATTCTCCCAGAATCCTATCTATACTTTTTTTATGTTGATCTCCCACTTTTCAACAATTATATGTATTTTCATGAATTAAGAAAAATTAATAGGGAACCGGATCCGAGATTTCCCCCTGAGCCCGGATATTCTCTCTGCGGCCCTAGCTATATACTATATAATAATTTTTTAAGTTTAAGTGTTTTCCTTATTCTGGACACTCAGTTGAAAGATCAAGCAGGATAGCCACTTTTTTTTTAATCTTGCTTTTATTTATAAATTTAAAAATTTTCTCCTATTTTATTTACAATATATCCGTGGATAAAAAGTAAACGATTTGACATAATTAAATTACATGACAGGATTGACAGAGATTCAACAAAGTCAGTCAATATAAAATATAAGATTAAAAAATCCCAGGATGAAATTTTTAATGTATTTTTTAACTACAATAATTAAACAAAAGCTTAAATTAATTAAGAGTAACAGGTGCATTGACAGTTTAAATTAATACTATTCTAGTGCAATCGAAAATTACAATTTCACTTAAAATAAATATTCTACTCCAATTTTAAAGTCTTTGTTCCCAAATTCTTTAAGCTTTTTAGTAAAGGATGCAGCTTAAGAGACTATTAAGTGTTTGTACGTCAGCCATATAGCTTCTGGCTACTTTATTGTTGTTGCAGCTATATGTCAGGCTGTCATACGGAGGCAGCCTGCAACATGAGTGGCAACTTTTTAAATAAATTTAAGCATATTATGTCACATAAAAAGAAAAGAATTTTATACATATTTTCCAATTTTTTATTTTTTCTTAAATCTGTCAGTGCAGGTATAATGAGATTAAATGTGTCAGCAGAGCAAAGAGAGTGAGCTCCAACCTCCTGACTGGGTTGCATCAAATGCAATGTGGCAAGTTGAAGCTGAGCGAAGAAGCTGCAAGAAGATGCAAAGTGTGGCACTTAAGATGGCTTGCTTATAAATTATGATGGCCAAGTGTAAGCAAATATAAGTACATATGCTCTCAAGTACGTTAGGGGAGAAGAAAGGTCCCAGCTGTTGTTGTTGTTTTTATTGTTAATGTTGCTCATACGACACGTTGCCAGTAGCTGCAATAATATGTTAATATGCGCTGTGTGACAATAACAGCAGGCAGCGTTGCCACATCGGCTGTGGAAGTGGCAGTGGCAGTGGCAGCCATTAGCATTTTTGAGCAGTTGAAGGAGGCAGCATCGACATGTTTATTGCGTTTAATGTTTGCGTGAATATTTCTTTGTATCTGTGTGTGGGACGGTGTGCGTGTGTATCTGTGTGATTTATGATGCTAATGACACGCAGCTAACGCAGAAAATGTCGCCGACTGCTGACAATAGCGATGAGTATGACGATGAGCATGAAGATGAAGATGGCAACATTCGACGCGACTCGACTCGACTCTACTCCTGGCAAAGGAGCTCAGCTTGTGTTGATGGTTATTAAATTATGGCAATTTGTATGCGTCGGCATTATTGTTGCTGTTGTGCGGCTGCTGCTGTTTATTTAAAAACATGTTGCTTAACAATTTGCGTTAAATATTTTATGCATGGTATAGCAAAAATCTTTTTGCCACTGCATATATCGGCAAAAGGAAATTCAAGCACAACGGAAATGCAAAATAAACAAAATGAAGAAAATGTGCTTCTTCCGTTTGCAGTCGAAATGCAATTCATAGTGTCAGCCATGTGTGTGTGTGCGAATGCGCGTGTGTGTGTGTGTGCTGCAGTAAGCCATTTGAAAAATAACTTTTCAATTTCCGCAAAACCACAGAAAATATAAACTTTGAACAAAAATTTAATAAAACTTTTCGCATAAATAAAATTTGCATTAAATCAGCTGCTTGCAACAGCAGCAGCAGCGGCAGAGAAGCCGGCTTAGCTGCAACACACACACACATACAGAGAGGTATGAGCAAGATAGCAGCAAGAAATAGAGTGAGATAGACTCGTATGCCTCATGCAACGGCCGTAGCCAAAACGCATGTCGAGAAACTTAATTTGAAATATTTGAGTTTGCTATTTTGACTGCCTTTTTTTTTCTTCTTCCAGTTTTGCACTTATTTTTTGAAGAGGGAATTTGCAAGACGGGCCAAATTCGCATTCACACCGAACCAGAGCGAGGCAAACTAATCGAGAAAGTTCGAAATTTGTAAAATTGCAATCGGTGTATGGCCATTGGGGATTTGCAATGGGGAAAGGAGCATGCAGCAAACACAAAAAAAATAATAATAATAAAAATAAAATCAGCAAGATAACTAGAAAAACTTAACTAGTTAGTTGGTTGTTTTTATACTCTCACAAGGAGCATATTTGCGTGAATGAAAAATCTCATTATGGTTTGTACTCTACGTGCATTTTTTGATTACCTTGATCTTATTTAAGTCATACCCTTTTAGGGGTTATTCTTGGATGGTCTTATTAGCTATTTTTATATTTCATTATATATTTTGTATCTTATAAAGACGTAAGTTAATTTTAAGATCTTAACTACACAGCCACACAAAAAAAAATATTTTTTCGGGTCTGGAGGTCAGACCATGTTAACTGAATCCGAATCCAAAGTTCAAAAAACCCCAGCACGTCAAGGTTCTGACATAACCTTAAAAACCTCGTACAACATTTTATTTGAATCCGGGGGTCAGACCATGTTTATTATATGTTTTTTTGAGGTCTGCCTCCCACAGTCGCTTATTCTTAAATGGCCGCGACGCGCAGCTTGTTAGATGAAGTCAAAGTCATAATTCCCAATTGCGCCTGGCGGATAGGCAACAGTTTTTTTTTCACGCCATTTTTTGTTATGAATTGAAATGGTATATTATGTATATTGGTAATGATGGAGGATGTTAGCCAAGGTATTTAAAATTGAAGATTGAATAACAGTCAAACCATTTTTTTTGTGATTTGTCTACTATTTATGTGATATTTCGAATATGTTCTAACAAAAGTAACTTTGCTTCGTTGATTATAACTTTTGCAGAGCAGAGCGGATCGCAGAGGCTTAAGTGCCAATTTAATGATCAAAATATGTGAAACACTGGTAAACTAACTTCTTTTGCCACTATTTGCAACAATAAAAGATATTTGGACTCATTAGGGTAAATTCGAATTCTGAAATGCAACCCTTTTTAACGTTTGGAACATCAACAATCGCACATAATATGCGAAATCCATATAGAGAACATAGAAGAAAACATTTTTAATTTGAACCGAAATCCCAAGTTTAACATAATTTTTTTGAATTTACACTCAAAAAAGTTAGGAAATCGCTGGCAGTTTAATTATCCGATTTCATGCCGCAAGCGTATATAACTTGCGACTTATTAAAATAAGCTTTCATTTCTCATTAGTAAGTTGTTTGTGTAATGTCTGCACTAATATTAAACAAGCTAGAGGCCAAAAGTTGACATGCCAGCAGGCTTAAATGATTACTAGTAGCAAAAAGCAAAGTTAAATCAAAATGCATCCACTCAACTGAACTGAACTGAATTGAAACGAGACGAGAACTAAAACTAAAATGAAGCAAAGTGAACTTATTTTAAAGCTGACACATTATGAAGATTGCGTATACGCAACGCATGCCAGCATATAGAGACACTAAGCGGCAAGAAGCACATTAAGCAGTTGCCATAATGCCATAACAAGTCGTCGCGGCGCGTTTTATGTCAGTCGGAGAGAAGGCTTCAGAGCAGACTGGATGAAGCTTAAACATTTGAATGACAGCCAGGATATGTGTATTCACTTTTGGAGTAAGAGACTTAAGGCAACTTGTGGGCGCTATGTCTAAGTGTCAGGGATTATGTTGTATTTGCACACGCTTGGTTAACACTTTCACAAAAACACACACACACATACAGAGTTGTCAAACACATATGTGTCTGAGTGTGTGTGTATGTACAAAGTTTTCAAGCATTCGAAAATTTAATTAATTATTTTCAACATTTGCCGCTTAATTGACTTTAAGCACCTTTTGGCTTTTACGCTGCTGACTAAAGCAGGCAACTTTGATGGCCCTAAAAGCCAAAACTTATTTGAGCATTGATTCCGATTTTGGCTTTAGATTTGGTTTTCGGCTTTAGATTTTTACTGGCTTTGCTGTTGGCGCATTTTTTCTGCTTCGTTGCTTGACACGCATCTCAAGCTGTAGCTTTGAAGCTGCCGAATTTTCTAGCTATTAAGCACATGAAATTCAATCACAAGATACATATATATATAAGCCTTAACACATACGCTGCTGCAGGCAGTAGTGCTTGGAACTGCCATAAAACTTGCCACTGGCGGCTGCTGGCTAAAGTTAAGCGCACACACAGATACTATACAACAAGCAACCAACACACACTTGAAGATATTTAGACCCTCATCACTTGCGGTTTAAACATATTGAATATGATGTGTAAATGTTTACAATCGTCTTGCCTCAACTTTGGGGCCTTGAGATTTCCAGCAAGTGCTGCCCGCGTGTGCGTAAAAAGTTGGCTACGTGCGTGACTTGGCTGCCAGCTCCAGATCCTGAGACAACCCCCCACAAAGCAACACAGCTCACCCTTCTTCAAACGCTCTTTGATATCCGAGTGCGTCCAAGAGTAAGCATATAAAATCCAATACAGGCTGGCAACGCGTATAAAATGCATTAAATCTTAAA
The DNA here is from genome assembly GCA_037043745.1 of Chymomyza amoena. Classification (NCBI taxonomy): domain Eukaryota; kingdom Metazoa; phylum Arthropoda; class Insecta; order Diptera; family Drosophilidae; genus Chymomyza; species Chymomyza amoena. Next base: position 92,747 of record JBAMAX010003422.1, read on the forward strand.
AATGTGCGCGCTTCGTTAAACTTTTGGCCAGAGCCACCCTTAGACAGCAGCCAGTGCTTAGTCCTTGGACCGCCCTTAACCCGCCCTTAACCTCTTATCTTAGCCACAGGTTGTCTTTGGATATGATGTTGGCTGGCTTGTGTTGTCAACGGCGCTGTAGTTAGTTACTCTCGCTCTGTGTATCGCTTGGCTTATTTGAGTTGCGTTTTAATTAAGATTTCAAAGCTGCCAGAACTCGACGCAGAAGTTGCCAGTTCCATAAACCCTGCAGCAAGTGCTACAACAGCATTAGCTTTGTTCCTGACACTTTGCGTATTTACTTTGAAAATTAAGACGAAACTAAGCTATAATTGTAGGTATAAATGGGTTTTTGTATGTGTCTCTGTGGTGTCTTTTTGGGAGGGTGTGGGGCAAGACATTTGATTAAAACATTTCTTTATATGTAAGTAGCAGATTTGGCTGAAGCAGCTTTTGAAGTTAGCGTTGCGCATATAACTTAATTTGTGCCTCCGGCTTTTACGCTTTATGATAATTCAACTTGCAACTTACCGATTTCTTTACGAAGCTGACAAAACCATATCCTTTTGATTTCAGCGTCTGTGGATCGCGCACAACTCTGCAGTCTCTGTAATGAGCAGAAAAAAAAGGATTTTTTAGATAAAGTTCATTGAACTGCGTTGTTGCAAATCATTATGGGAAAGATAGTAGTCGTGACATACGGACTGTATGTATATATTTATGAATAATAAGAAACAAATTTATAGCCATAAGTCAGCGTGAGTCCGCATATTTTGGCCTCTAAATCTACTTTTTGAGCCTCTTAACAAAACTTTTATCGAATTCGGTTTGAACAAAATGCTATCGGATCGACGATATATCGAAATATCTGCAATTTTTCTTAAAAATTATACAAAAGTTTCAACCTTTGCGTAAACAAAACAGACTATTGATTGGAAATATGTATAAAAAAAATATTTTGTATTGACCTCGAAATTTTTTAATAAGCTACAAAATTGTATCGGATCGACGATAGGTCGAGAATCATAAAATTGTTTTCGAATATGCGAATAAAGTAGTTTCTTACTTATCCATATCAATTATAGGGATCTGTTTAGAAAACATTATTATGGAGAAAATTTGAAAATGGGAGTGGGACTGAGAAAAAAAGCTGGAAAGCAACAAAAAAGAAAATGCTGAGTGTGGATTAATTTAATTTTGTATGTTCTCTGTACAAAATATTAAATTACACCATTCTATTATACTTAAATCTATTGATTCGGATCCAAGTCACCAAAGAGGCCTCATACGAATAAGCAGCGAACTAATAGCCACATTGAGATATTTTTAAGCTGGCATTAAAAATTCTTCGATTAACATCAAGTCCGGCCGGATGAGCACCCAAAAAAATTTTAATCGATTTTCGCTGAATTTTGAGTATAAACTGATTTCAGATAAGAAAGCAGCTGTAAGATAGAAATTTATGTAAACATGTCTCTAAAAGTATGCAACACTTTTTTAATTGTAAAATTTATGAAGTTTTGAAATTTTGTAGCATACTTTTAGTTGCTACTTTAAATTTCCTTTCTGATTTTATGTATTTCTATTCGACTGGTAGTATAAAAGCAGCTTTCAATTCGATTTTTGAAAGAATTTTCAAGCAAAAGTTATTGTTTTCTTTTTTAGTTGTTTTCAGATAATAAAAATTCCGTTTAAAAAGGCGAAGTTTTTATATTCTACATTAAGAATTAATTATATAATACATTAAATATTTTATACAAAAATATTAGTTCTATATAAGATTTTAGGAATTTTATTTATTAGAAATTATAACAATACCTTAAAAAATTATATATAAAAAAAATACAAATGCATATAGTAAATATTATTGCAAAATGCTGGAACATCCAGCTAAATGATGACACATCTTACATCATTTTAAAAAGCTTAAGGGGAGAACCAAGTCTTCATCTCAAACTTGGAGATAGTTCCTATTGAAACAACCCTACTTGGCATCTAACAGGACAGTACTGGTGTCAAAATACTCTCAGCAAGGTTTAGAACGAAGCTTGGCAAAAAAGGATTGGCTACCGGGCACAGCCTTTATGCTGTCCTAGCACTTTAAATTTAAATATTTTATTTGTAATGAATTAAAGAATTCGCTTTGCATTTATCATTAAGCAAAAGACTTTAAACATAATTTGCAGAACCGCGGCTATTTATCAAAGCATATTTAAAATTTGGCCCAAAATAAATTGATAAATCATTTGGCTTAATTTCTAACAATTTAATGTAATTTATTTTTGCTGCCCTAAATGTTTTTTGAAAACTTTTTAAAATTTCCTAATCAATGGCATACAATGTTTAGTCCGCTGGGAATAACCCATAGTTGTTAACTCAAGAGCAATAAGCTGCCAGACAAACCAAGCCAACCCTATTTTCGGCCTTTTCAATGACTTTGCTACCCTTTTGTAAAATGCACAATTAAATGGGTGCTCAATTTAATTTATTTAAGCAATTTAAAATTATCTTTAAATGTCTGATAAAAATGACCATCCCGATAATGGAGAAAATACCATTCAAAAGGAAGACAAACCCACACACACACAAAAGCAAACCAAATGGACTGCAAATTAAAAGTGAATGAATGTAGACCAAAAGCCAGAGCCAAATCCAAAGTCTAAGTCAAAGTCGAAATGAAGGCTGCAAAAGCATAAGAAAACGAAGCAGCAGCAGCAAAAGTCCTTGGCTAGTGCCTAAGAAATCCAATAGAATTACATGTGAAAAATATGAAGCGTATAAAAAATGTTCAGAAAAGGATTTCAAAGCTGGAGCACAAGGAGAAAAAGAAAATCAAATGAAAGTGCAACAGATAACAGCAGAAAAGTAAAAGCTCTGCCAGAGAAACAGCTGCTAGTTAGTTGGGCTCAGCTCCTTAAGGATATATGTGTGGCTATGTACATATGTAAGCATCTTATATATACCTATATATATAGTAAGCACTTCAGCTAAGACGTCAGCTTGTAGTTTATGTTCTCGACGTTGTGCCATGTAAAAAGGATTTAAGCTACAAAAACCACCAGCAGCGTGTGAGACCACGTGTCAGTATAAGTGTGAGCAGGAGTATAAGTGTAGGCCATCAGTGTGTATGTGTGTGTGTGTGTGCGAGGTTTAAATATGTGCCAGTCTTGACTAAGCCACGAAGAAATATTTTGTGCACTGTTTGTGTGTGTTAAACTTGGCGCGCTTGGCTTGGCCCAGACCCAAACCCCAACCCCAAACCGATACCTAGCTAAGCCCTAGTAACCGCATACCCAGCGCCCGTATGTCCAAAGCTGCTAAGCAAAAACAAAATAACAAAAAATTCTTACATAATGTGGGGCGGGAACGTCTTCGATATTAACGCTTCTCGATAGTCAAATACTCTTTAAAATTAATTAATGGATGTCATAGGTCACCTAAAAATTAGTAACTGAGTACATAAAATATATTATATTTTTACTCAAAATTTTTAATCTTTTTTTATCTACTCATTGGGTGGAAATGTTATATATTTCCATGCTTTAAGCCATACCCGCACTATGTCTAAGCCCATTTAATTTTATTTTCGCAGCCCCAAAATGTATGCTACGATTTTTTTATAAGCATGCATAGTACTGAAAACGATGCTGGAAATTATGGTACGAAAGAGTCTTTTAACTCTAACTATTTGCAGCTTATCAACAGCTCCGTTGTTTTCCTATTTATTATTTATTTACTTATTTTTTTCCATCAACCTTTGATACCCTTTTAGTCAAAGAGTAGCAAGCACAAAAAATAAGGGGGAAAAAAAAACAGACCAGCTTGATTGTAAATCACGATAAAAGTCATTTTTTAATAAGAGTTTTAGTTGAGCCCATCGAAATTGTAGCAAATGTTGTTGGAGAAAGATATATCGTACATATATACACTAGCAGTATATAGAAATAAAGGGTTGGGCCTGAAAAAGTAGCTGAGGGCTTTAAAAAATAATTTTAATGGCTTTGAGATGCATGCGCTGCCTGGAAGTCTGCAATTTATGGCACTGACCAAAAGTGAAATTGCATTGGGACCAGGGCCTTACAATCGATACGCATATAAATATTGAAAAAAAAAGCATATTTAATTAAACTTGAATATTTATTAGCCACCAAAGGAATTTCGTTGCAATTGCTTTGGGGCGTTAGCGCTGCATTGAATTGGCTAGTTGGTTGGTGGCTAGCTGCTAGAATTGTTGGCCGGGTGGGTTGGTCAAAGGGTTTTGGCCTGGTCAGACGGACGCCTGGTTGGCTGATTCGCTTGTGGCACGCAAACAAACAAACACGGCATGCAAACAAGGCTAACACACTCACACACGCACATATTTACCAATATAGTAAATGACTGTCAGCAGGCTAAAAACAGCAGCGCCCTCTGTTGGTTTGATTGTACTAACAAATTAAAGGCCATGCAAATGTATGCGAGCTACTCCATGCTCCAACTACTTCTTCTTCATGCCTCTGGTATGTGCGGGTATATGTACATGTGTACATATATGCGCTTTGCATTGTTTTCAGCGCATTTACAAATGCATGCTTGTGTATGTGAGAGTGAGTGTATATTGCATGTTTACCAGCCAACCAGCTCCATCATATTTCAAAATCGATAAACATCAGTTCATATTTTCATAACGTTTTTGTTTGAATATTTCAACAAGCAGCCGAGACACAAAAACAACAATAACATATACAGCAACAAAAACAACGATAACGATAACAGCTACAACAAATGCATAACGAGCAGTTTCCATATGTACACTAAGAAAAATAAGTGTGTCGCACTAAGCCTAGAAAGGTTTGGACCTCAGCGCGTATGCGTAATGTATGAAAAAAAACAAACAAGCACTGTTGGTAGGAAAGCTTTTATCGAGTGAGTTATCGAAAAATTATTTCAAATTCAAGACAACTAGAGATTTCTTGAGACCTTCAGAAAGTTGACATAGATATATACCAAGTATACAAAATGTTTGTTATAAATTACAAATTAATTTTTGGCTATTTGAATCTGGGATCCCTTTCAGCAAGCAGTGCACAGAGTTAGAAGACCACGTACCACCTGGAGAAGATCCACGGAAGTTAAAATGCAATCTCTGGGGTGAAGGGCAAACGAATAAAGAAATGTAGCTCAAAATCAAGTTCGATGGAAGATGGCGTTGGGATTGAAAACGCTCTAAAGGAAATCAAATATTGGCCTTATGCTGCACTCAGACTAATAGGATATAAGAAAAAAAAATTCAGTTCTATAAGTGATCAAATAAATTAAATAAAAATTCAGCTTAAAGAATAGTAATTAATTTTTGAAAAAAAAAGTCAATAATAGGCATAATTTAAAATAATTGGCATTAATCAGGCTGAACTACTATATAACGCTTGAGTTTCCCCACAACTGCTTAAAAAAATTAACTGACCGCTTTCATTAAGATCTTTGTGTCAACATACCACTCAATTTCTCTCAGTGCCTGCACACATAGCCTCCATGCATGTATCTATGTCTCTATGAGCATTGCACTTGAGCATCCTGTTGCAATAATATATTTGAACATTTAACATAAAACAAATATAACCTTTGGCTTTGGCTAAAAAGCAACGACTGACTGTCAACTCACAAGCATGCCCCTGTAGCCCCTGCACCCCACCTCACCAGCCTTGCTCTCACACACGGAAGCGCCTCTCAAGCCTTGTCAGCTGCCACTTTGCTTCAATGACTCTCAAACTGTTGCCATAGTTGTTATCATGCACGAAAAACTCAAAAATTTGACTACGACGATGACACACACACACACACACTGACATAAACATGCAATCACACACACGCATACACAGCGAGAAATACACATACTACTATATGTACATAAGTATATAAAGTTGAGCAAAAACTGTGGCAATTTATGCGCTGACGTTTACTTATGCAGAGTGGTTGCAGTTGATCTTGGGGCTAGGGGAGCACTCTCTCTCTTCACTCTCCCACTCTCCGCTCTCTCTATATTGCATGCATATGCATGCTTGTATATGTGCGTATCTGTGTGTGTGTATGGGCAGGCAGCTGTGCGCGTTGTTTGCTCAAAGAATTGAACGAAGCTGTTGAGGGCGGCAAAGAAAATGCATACCAACTTGCATGTTTTATTGAAAGGATAAATTTATGTGCATAAGCGTGTATGTGTATGTGTGTATTTGTGTGTGTGCATATCGGTGTGAGCTAAGTGGATATATGCTGCTTGTTCCCCGGTTGGCTGGTCGTCTGCCTTGCCGCTCGCTGCCGTTCAACCCAATCAATATCTTTTTTACAAATATTGGCAAAAGTTTTGCCTTGCTGCTGAAATAAATTTTAAAAATATTTTTGCTATCTTAAGTGCATAAAACTATAAACGTTAAACAAAATATTTCACACAAACACGCATACATGCTCAGAAATGCGGTTATTTATACATATAGTTTTTGTTGTTTTTTTTTTTATTCTTTTCTTTTGGCTATATTCCCATATACATCGAGTTTCGCTGAGTAGCTCTTGGCTAAAGTTTTTGGTACTCGTTATTTTGGCTTATACAATTGCTATATGTTAACAATGGCACACATCTTTGTGCATGCAGCCCACACTATCTGAATTTAGTATCTATGAGATAGTCTTTTGTATTTGAATTAAAATGGAAGATATGATTTATAGATACTTTTGCAGAGAGATCTTGTTGTTTTTTTTTTTTTTTGCTAGCTGTGTCAAGTAAGTAAATCAGCTTTGCAGTTGCTTGAGATATTTGCTCTGCTTTTAACTGGAGAGCTATTAAGTGTTGGGAGCAGCAGTTGCATAAATGATTCAATAGAATTGATAAGTTGACTAAGGATTTTGTAGCTGTGTTAAAAATTTGTTTACTTTGTAAAAGAGTAAACAATTTATAACCCAAAAGATAAGTTATTTTTAAAGATTAGCATCAGAAAGTTTTTTGTTTAATCTAAACTATATAATATACGAATTTTCTTATGAAAAAAAGAAAGAACTTTTTAATTAATTATTTCTTAGAACGCGCTTAAGGGGAAGTTCTTTCAAATTTAGTGGAGATAATTGATTTATTTTTCTACATAAATTGAAAGCTTTATATTTGTGGAAAATGTGTACAGTGTGAGAACTAAAAGCGTATTTTTCTTGGAACAATGATTTTCAAGCACAGCTCCTGATCTATTTCTCCGAGTTTTTTTCATTTAAAGCAAAGGATATAATTTTTTATATTGCTTATAATAAACTAATAAATTAGTTAAATTGTTATTTTTAAACCAGGTCAAATCAGAAAAAATAAGTAAAAAGAAGGTTTCACATTTTAGTTAACTTTTCGTCACAATTGATACTGATTTAGTATAAGCCATAGAGAATTTCATTAATTTCAATAAACAAAAATCGTTTTTCTTTTCTTTTTAATAGGTCTACTACTTTGCTCCCGCCGTTTTTTTTTTTAATTTTAAAAATTATATAAAAAAAAAATGGCATCTTATTTATGTCCGTCACTTTCCACTACTTTGGCCCATCTTTCAGGCAACAAACGAATCCCGCGTCGGAAAAATTCTTCATCCTATGATAAGATCCAAGAATCGATCCATTCTTTCACTTTTTCAAAAGAATCGAAGCACTGGCCCGCCAGGCCGTGTGCCATCGACCTAAATAAATGGTAATCAGATGGAGCAACATCTGGAGAGTATGGCGGGTGAGGTAGAATTTCCCATTTCAGTGTTTCGAGGTACGTCTTGACTACTTTCGCCACGTGAGGTCGAGCATTGTCGTGTTGCAAAATTACTTTTTCGTGTCTATCAGCGTATTGCGGCCGTTTTGCTTTTAATGCCCGACTCAAACGCATTAATTGCGTTCGATAAAGTGCACCAGTAATTTTTTCAGAAGGTTTTAGCAGCTCATAATAAATTACGCCAAGCTGATCCCACCAAATACACAACATGACCTTGGATCCGTGAATATTCTGTCGAGGTGTCGCCGTAGGAGTGTGGCCGGGCAATCCCCATGATGTGCGTCGCTTAGGGTTGTCGTAGTGCACCCATTTTTCGTCCCCAGTAACAATACGATGAAGAAATCCTTTTCGTTTTTGTCTTTCAAGCAGCTGTTCACAAGCAAATAAACTTCGCTCAACATCTCTTGGTTTCAACTGATACGGTACCCAGTATCCTTGTTTTTGGATCATCCCCAGCTGTTCCAGGCGTTTTGATACTGCTTGCTGAGTTACTCCCAATGATTTTGCTAGCTGTTCTTGAGTTTGGCACGAGTCTTCATTAAGTAAAGCCTCCAGTTCATCATCTTCAAAAGTTTTTTCTCTGCCACCGCTATGCCGATCTTCAACAACAAAATCACCGCTTTTAAAGCGCTGGAACCACTCGCGACACGTTCTTTCACTAATAGTATCATCACCATAAGTACTTGAAATAACCCGATGAGCCTCAGCCTCCGATTTTTTCATGTTGAAATGAAAAAGTAAAATCTCCCGCAAATGACGTGAATTCGGTTTATAAGTTGACATATTTAATTAAGTGTAACTATATGACGCAAACAAAAATTAACTAATATCGATGTAAGGTTATATTTATCGATGTCAAAACTGATGGAAAACAGCTGTGATTTATTTATTTGAACTATTACTGGCTACAAGCGCCATCTTTTGGAAAACGGCGGGAGGCCTAATATTTCACTAAAAGAGGCTGAAGAACTTGAATTCGTGTACGATGTTCTGCGTGCAGAGACAGACAAGAGCCGCCATTTTTCAGACACCATTTTGAAGTTCGCCAAAAAAAAAGTCAAATTATTGTACAATAAAAATCGCATTTAACAATCAAAACAGAAAGTTTATGGATCTTTTCATCATTCCACAAATAATTCCCAATATTCGTCTTCTTTGCGGCTATCTATAACTTATCTTATCTTGTCTTATAATTGGCCTTTATTTTTTTAGAAAAAGAACCCCCAAAAACAGGTTTACGCTCAGCGGATCAAAACGGAATTGTTTATTTTTCGCAATTTCAGCACATCAACAAGTAAATCTTAAAAAAATTAAAAGCCATATCTAGCATCTTACATCAAACATCCAGATTCCATGAACATCCATGATTTTACTTCTTTTAAAACCGTCTACAAGGATTCCTTTTTTCTCAAGTATCATTATTCCATTTTGCAGCTTTTGCTTTACATTGTCTCAATGGCTTTACACAGGATTATAAATCTGATTGATCCATTTACCAAAACGCATAACAAAAACAAATCTCTCATATGTAAAGGTCAATCATGTTCCAATTTGTTTTTATGGCAAAGCCTAACCCAAGTCAACTCACGTCATATTTAAATAAGTATTATCTTAGGCCATCTGTAAACTGTGGGCGTATTCAATGCATTGGGGCCAACGCATTTGAGCGTAACTAGCAATTTGCAATTTCCCGTATAGCTAAAGCACTTTATCCTTGGCATATCTTCAACACACACTTTACATAACTTATAGACATATAATTTTCAAATATATGTATATACATACATATATGTATGTATATGTTTGGGATATCTAGGATATTTGCAGGCATTCCCTGCATGCTTCAGACACATCAACAACAGTAAACACAAATTACTCAGCAGTGCAAACAAATGAAAACCGATAACATCGCGCACTTGCACTTAGACACTCAAACACTCTTACACTCTTACACTCATACACTTCTGCACTTGTGCACTCTTACACTCATACACTCGAACGTCTTACATGAGAGTTGGTTAAGTCAAGACCAAGTGCGGCTCACACTCACGCTCATGCTCTCGTGTCTCACGGAGCTCTCACTCAAATATTCAAATAGACACTGCATCAATGAATTGCGGTTGTCCTTCAATTTCCTTTGCCCAAATTTGTAATGTCAAAAGTTGAATGAAAAAAAAAAGAAGAAAAATATCGAGGAAGACAAAAAGCAGAGCTATCCAACAAATTCAACATCGTTATTATCAACATCATCATCATCAGCTCGCTCGTAGCTCTTTGCGTGTTTGAAATATTGAAATATTTTTGGCCCTGTTTGCATATTGGCCATTGACGGTTTTTTACTTTTTTTATTTTTTTTTTTGGTTCCGGCCGTATGAATTTTTACAAATTTCCAGCGCATTTTTATGCGATTTCCTTGACTCTATGTCTATTTTATTGGCCAAAAGGACTAGCTCAATGATTTTCATTTCTTGTTTTTTTTTTTATTTTTTTTTTGTTGGTTATATTTTGCCGGCAATTGACATAATGGGCTGGTTCCCGCTTGGAGGGCATCCTTCACAACCCAACGCAAATACAGTTGTAAATTCAAATGAAATGCAAGCATTTCATATCCTAGCGCATTGTTTGAGTGTTTGATGGGGAAACCGGCATCCTATTGCTACTATTACCCTTAGCTTGGGGTTTCTGGTTAGTCAAATATTTAAAGTGGATTTCTTTAGCAAATTTTATGAGTTTTCAGCATAGTCTAATTTTTTGTATATTTTCATTTGATTTTCATTTTTATGAATCCAAGTTTTAATACCCATTACTCGTAGAGAGCAAAGGGGTATATTAAGTTTATTGCACAGCAATGAAATAAAAATTTTCAGCCTATAAAGATTTATATAGCAGCAAATAATTGCATTATTTTAGTGACTTGGGCAATATATTTAATTAAAATTGGTAGAAGATAAGAAGGAGATTGGAGATAAGAAGCTCTTAAAATAATATAACAATAAAATTCAAATTTTTGAAGGACTTAATTATTTTTTCTTTATTTGTCCAGATTATAAGAGAAACCGGGTACATTAGATCTCCCTCATTGAGACATATCGTTATCCGGCAACTAGTTATGTGATTTCAATTCTTTTAAAAGAGTTGGTTTTTAAAAAAGTTCTAAAATCGCCACAGCATCTATTTTCAGATGTTTTTGGAGTCACTAAAGCGATTTTGAGGCCAAAAATTCCAGCATGTCAGGTACTAAGATTATATAAAAAAAATTATTTTTATGGAGTTTTTTCGGCTTATGTCTGAATGACGTGCTGGGGCTATAATAATCTCGAATTTGTATCTCGCTGCCCTAAATTCAAGAAGTAGACATGATCTTGCATCTGAATTGTCATCTGTCCGCAATCTTACTGACGAAAGACTTGCTATCCAAAGATTTTTCTTTTCTGCAACTTTGCTAAGCTGTTCCTCTGAATTCCATTGCGTATACTTAATCTGTTTCAAGAGTTTCTAATGACAACGTATTGCACCGTTGGTTGGTTGGATAGTATTCAAAAATGAGTGAATTTTAGCCTTGAATTTGAAAGTTTTTTTTTAACATCTGGAAAATAAGGAAACAAATTTCCTTAGCACAGCTGAAATATACTAAAGACCAGATCTTAGAACTCATTCATTCAAACTTCAACCCAAATGGAGGCCATCGTTGGGCTAGAAATTGTTATAATTACTGAATTCTGAAAAAACGCAGACTTTTAATATTATTAATGCACCGCTTGTTGAACTGCTTAAGAGCCTCATAAGCAGTGTATGCTGCGAATCCACTGCTGCATATCCAGAGCTGCTGTTTTTTAAAAAAGGCTTAAGTGTATTCCAATGTCGTAATAAGTTCCACTGATTCAGACTTGTTCGCATGTTTTTTATGTTGCCAACTGGCAGCAAAAATTAAGTAATAAATTTGTGAGCAAGTGGCGTTCCAATTGGCAGCGGAAATGTAAAAATGTGGTTAAGACAGTCAGCATCGCGTTCTAAATCGAATCGAAATGAAACGGATTCAATGACAACTTAAGGCTAGTGGACTATTGCGGTGGTTTGCTCTTGGTGTGTTGGCATTTTTTGGGGGCGTTGGGCATGCCTGATATGAAAAGTCGGCAAGGCAGGATGCTGAATTGCTGTAAATTACAAATGTATCTGTCGCATCCGTTGTGCCAATGGCTAAAACTAAAACTTGGTGAAGTCGACGTTTTGCATATACTTTGCGTGGGGGCGTGCGCTGTCCAGAACTATGTCCAACCTTGGCTTACACTCAACCACTCTCCCACTCTTTCTCTCTCTCTCTGGTTGTCTGTGTGCATTGAGTAGAAGCGTTACATTTATTTACAGTAACATGCAAAATTCACATTGAGACAATTTCATGCTCATCTGCATAAAATCAATTCCATTTTGAGACAATTTGAAGATTGGAATACAAATTTCGAATTATCAACGTGGGAACGCTGGTAGTGTACAAACCACTCGGAAGATGTGTCACTTGCAGGAGCCAAATGGCCAACGAGCGATCGCAATCAGCATTGAACTTTTCAAGCAGGCCCAAACCGACTACCAGGCAATGTGCTCTTTGGGAGGGAGCCACCAACTCCCAACCCTAAAAATGGGCTGTTGATTTGTGTTTTGGGGTTGGAGCAGCACTCGAAGTTTTTGTCCGAGCTGGCGCTTTGGCATTTACACCATCGACAGAGCCATTGTTGTTTCTGTTGTTGTTGGTGTTGTTGGTTATGGGTCGACGCTTAGCTTTGGCGCTGGCTTATGCGAATGCCATGCATACGTAATGCGCTTGGGGAGCAGTCCAAGACACTGAGCAGGCTGCGACGCAGTCATGAGACAGCTTCACTAATTCCCGACCAGCGCATGGCTGTCTCTCTTCCTCAGTGTATCTCTGTGTGTGTGTGTTGATATGTTGGTGTATTGGTATGTTGCGGCGTGTGCGCTGCAGCGGCAAATTATGTGGTGTGTGATTTGCTGCCATAGCCGCCATTTTTGTTTCAGTTGCTTTCCGTTTCCTTTGCTGCACATTTGCTTTTGCATATTTCACTGCACGTTCGCTAAACAGACACATGCAAACAAACACACATGCTCGGAGAAACGCTTCAAAGACACACTAAGGCGATATTTCAGACGCGGCAAACCAAAAGCGGACAGCAACAGCACCAAAAAAAAAAAAATTGACACTTTGGAGGTGGTAGCTGACTTTGGGATACCTTATCACAAAATTTTTTCGGAAAAAATTAATTTTTGTTTTATAATTATAAAATGGTAACTTTTTGAAGCTCCACTTTCATGACTTGGTCTAAATTGCCTCAAATATGTTCTTTTTATACTTTTTTTTTGCAATCTTTTATATTATCCAGAGCTCTGAAATTTCATTTCTTAAAATGCAAGTATTATAATCGAAAAAAGTAATCGAGCTTAGTTCAATTAAATTCCATTAAAAAAATCGTTCTATCTAGGCCTTCTAGATGCCTTCTGAAGCTATTACAGACTAGATTTTCCTCTAAGTTACGATAAATAAATAAGTATTGTGAAACTGTTTTATAATTATGGTTAAAAAAAAAACAATTTGTTTTCCAAATTACGGAAGTGCAATGAACAACTTAATGTCTTCTATATAAAATAATGTATACGTAATATAGCTCATAAGGGAAGAGCGAGATCAACAATTATACGAGTTTTTTATAATATTACGTATACGCAATATTGCCTTAGCAAAGTGGTAGTAAACACAAAAAATTGCAAGGGCTGAAACAGACCTCAGAGACTTCAGAATCGAACCCTCAGAAGGGTCAGCGCCTTCGTAAAGAATATCAATATGCTTAGCTAGTTAAATGTTGACCTTTTCGGCATATAATTAGCAGCGCTGGGCATCTATTTCTAGCACATTATAAGAACAATAATAATTTTGGACTGCTGCACATATTTACAATACCCTATTTACTATAAAGATACAGGGTATAACAAAAACATAGCAAAGAATTTGCATGCAACTCGTTACGCCTGGCACTTGTGTGTTAAGCGCTGTGCCTGCTGGCGCGCTTAACCCCTCTTAGCCGGCATGTCTAAAAAAAACCCCATATCGATTTTGCAGTAAATAAAACATTCAAAGATTGAAGTTGGCGCTTTTGAGCTTAGCCGAATGGTGTGTGGCCTGCCATTCTTTCCAATTCATTTTATTTTTCCTTTTTGCTCCCCTTTTATGGAGTGCATGTGCTTGTTCCTCAAGCTTTTATGGCCCGGACTGGCGCTTTTTTTCTCTCCAGCTGCTGTGCCAAATTGTAAATATTTTTGTCGGCCACGTAACGGCGCAGGAGAAAATATTGCATTTTTCGTTGGCATAATAAACGATGTGCAAAAAAAAAATATACCTATATATATACCCAACGAAAACCCCATCCCAAAAAAAATATCAACAGCTGCAACGCGCTGCACCTAAAATCCCTTACGAAAAGCGTCTTCTGACCCTTCCATGGGTAACGTTTTATGGACAGTTGTGAGCATTTTTTGTGGCACTTGTCAGCTTTGTGGCTCCTCTTTGTGCCCTGTCTGTGGTTGGCCGCGTTAAGAACTTAAGAGTTCGATATGTATCTGTTGGATTGTCTCCATGCAGTCGCTCTTGAATTTCCATTAAATTTATTTTCATTTAGTTGAGTTTGCCAAACTTACAAGCTAAGCGAAAAAGACAAGCAAAATGAAAATGAAAAATATTGAAATAAAAGAGCAATATCAAATTAAAATGGCGCCGCCACAAAATACAATCATACATATAATCGTTTACATTCATGTACAGAACTTAATATACTCTACATCGAGGGACTGTACCGAAAGACTGGTTTGTTGGTTTTTTGGGAATAAATTGTTTATTAAACAGGCATAAAGTTTTTCAGAATAAAAAGTACTACACATAAAATATTTCTGAGTCATCTTAAAAAATTTAAATAAAATTACGTATACGCAATGTAGCCTTATATCGTTTGAAAATTTTGTAAAAATGGTGTGATATCAAAATCAACAACTGCCATTAAGGCAATTTATGTATAATAAACTTTTTAATTAATTTCATAAACATCTTTTCAGTAAGGACATACTGGTTGACTGCTAAGAAGAGCGATGCCAGCTCGAAAATATTGTGTTACCTAAAGAGCATTCACTTGTCGATGAGTCCAAGTCATCACTTGCTTTTTCTTCTCTTCGCCTTGCTTATATAAACTGTTCAATAAATTTGTCGACAAGCATTTGCTACATTTGTAATTTTTTGGCTCTTATTCTCTTTGTCATTGATTTGGCATGAATTATTGCCACACAAAATTTAATTTCAAGCAAAATCAAAAATAGTTATTTCTCTTTAATTTAAAGCTTTAAAATATAAATTCCATTAACTGGTTACAGCCACAGGCTAAACGTTGAAGTGCATTGCCTGGTTGGATTTTATTTATAACGCAACAACACACACACACACACACACATTGGCATATGTGAAGGACCCTACCAGTTTCTCTATCCTATAAAACCGCCCCCTTTGCGGACACACGTCAATAAAACTGCTTCAAACTGTCCACATTGAAGCTGGCGATGTGTGCACTGCGATAAGGCTACTTTAACGCTGTCCCCGTTTCTACATGATACGATACGTGCCCGGCTCGGCCCGGCCCCTTTCGTGTTTGCCCCAATAGATTGTGTGGGCCAAGGGACCGCCGTGGTGTGCACTGCCTGCTGACTGAGAGCAATGAGGGGGCACTGCACTACGCTCAATAGTAGTGCATAGTGGTGTAGTTGTTGTTGGTGTTGCTGCTGCAGGGTTTGAGTGCTGGGAGATTGCTTCAAACATGCAAATTGCTTGCGGTTCAGTGCGGTTCTCATGTGGCCTCCAGAGCTCGAGACCCTCCGCACGGAGCAGCGGGCTCCATGCTGTTGAGAAGCAACCGCTTGCACGACTATTTTTCGCTTTCATTGAGTGGCCGCCGCTCACATTTTACTCCATTTTTGTTTTATTTTTTTACTCATATGTGTGTATCTGTGACTGTGTGTGTATGAGTGTTTGCTTTTTATGTGCTAGGGCAAAATGCAACAACAAAAATCCATTTAGATTAATTAGTTTTCAAGCGAAACGAGCACAGGGCGTCGCTTAACGGCTTTTGTGGCCATTGTAACTGCAGCTACAATTTTGTTGAGATTCTCTGATTACCAGCACTCTCTCTAAGTCGTCGCTCTATCTCACTTGTGAAAATCTCAGCCACGCACAAAACTAAAAGCCTAAGAGCAGTAGCGCCTAAAAGCATGCCGCACGTTGCGTGCTCATAAAAAATTCAAGCACCTAACCCACAAAAAAAAAAAAAACACCTTCTAAAGACCGCAGACAGCTACTCGGCACAAGTTGGCCAAGTTTGTCTCAGCTGTTTGGCAAGAAGTCAGGCCAAAAGTAAAATGAAATGAAATAATAAAAGTGAAATATAGTACATAACTTCAGGTCTCAGTTCTCATGTCGACCATTTCTCCATTGCTCTCTCTCTCTCTCTCTCTCTCTGTGTGTGTCTCCACAGCGTGTAAGACTCACTTTCTGCTCGACTACACTTGGCAAATTTGTCGTTGTTGTTGTTGCTGTTTCTGTTGTCAGTTGAGTTCAACTTCTTTTGCTCTCTCTGCGCTTCACTCTCTTCATTTCTCCATATATTTATGCACAGGGCCAAATCTCAGTTGCGACCTGCAATAGCCTCACAAAATGGCGCTTAATGATGCCAAAGATGAGCGACCTGAGCTCGCCAGCGTGTCAATGGACGGCAACAGCTGCTCCTGCTGTTGCTGTCGGACTCTGTCATGGGTTGTGCCACGGTTTGTGGCATGGTCTGCTGCATGGGCCTGATTCGCCTCTAACTAACTAAGCGTGCCGTGTTAAACTTGTCGTTTTGTTTGCAGCTGCTCAGCTCAGTTTAGTTTTGGCTTAACTGAACTCAACTCGAGACGACTCGACTCGACGGGCCCTTTTATGTGGCTCGTGCGTCCATTTGAATTTGCCTTGCCGAACTTGCCACAAAAAAAAAAAAAAACAAAATTCTAAAGAAAAACAGCAAAAATAGTGAAATAAACTTTGCTCAAAAGTTTGTTTATTACATGCCAGCAACAAGAACAGCCTTAAACGGTAGAAAAAAGCAAATAACATCTCGAACTTTTTGATACTCTTCATTTTGACGGAAAGTAGCGAACTAAAAGAAATTTTTATTTTTATAAACAATTTATTTGACGAGTTCTCTAAATTTTACAATCCGAATGCAACGTTTGGTTAATCGCGTGAAAAATAAAGAGTTTTAAACTTTGAAATAAAATCACCTAGAAACTCGTTAAGGAATGTTTTATCCATTTTAATTTTTTTATACCACTAGGGGCTCCACCATGTGAATGCTATGCTAAGCAGAATCCTCCCTCCTTCTTTATTCAAATCAACTATAGTGAATTATTCTAATTTCTGTCAAAAGAATTAAGAACCAAAATTTTCGCAAGAAAGAGCTATCAAAAAAGGAGTTTCGCTACATTTCAAAATTGACCGTAAGAGGGAGCTAGCAGTCAAAAGAGCAGTCACGCTGAGTTTCAAAACTGGCCGCAAGAGGGAGTTAGCAGAGCTAAGCCAAGGTCGAAAGAGAGCAGGAAACTATAATTACTTTAGAGGTAAAAACATAAAATTAAATGATGGATGGAGGAAAATCTTAATTCCATAATTCCAGAAATTTTTAGTGTAACCTTTTAAAATTTTAAAATTGTTAACAAGATGCAAAAAAGATTCAAAATTGACCGCAAGAAGGAGCTCGTGACACAGCAGGAAGTACGCTTTATTTAAAAATTGAACGCAAGAGAGAGCATGCACTAAAAGGAGTCACTAAAAGTTCCAAAATTGATCGCAAGATGGAGCTAGCAGAGCCACGCAAAGGCGCAAAATGAAGCACGAAAAAATATTTACTCCAGAGAAAACCACAAAATGAAATGATGAACGCTGGAAAATCTTGATCCATAATCCAAGAATTTTTTAAATCCACTTTTTGCTTTACTGCATACGCTCGCTAAATGAGGTCTACCTAAAGGAGTAAGGAAGTGTATTCCTATTTATGTAGTACACGGGCAGCTCGGTTTTTCAGCTGCTGCGTCTGCGTGTGTATGTGTGTGCGTGGGTGTGTTGAAAATTCATCATCTTTTTAGCAGTTTATGCGCCAGTTTACTGCCTACACTTGGCACGTTTGCCACAGCCTTTTGTTGTTGTAGTTTGCCGGTGTTTCTGCCGGTGCCGTTGGCCGTATCTAAAAAGGACTTTCATAGCTGGGCTTTTGTACCAGTGTATGCAGGACATTGGCTTAAGTTTTTTGCCGCTTTTACGTTGCCTTTTCAGCTGTTTGTTGCTTTCACTCCATTAAAAACTTGTAAAACTGGTGAACTCGGTTCGTTATATTCAAAAAAACAAAAAAAGAAAAGTAAAAAGGAAGAAGCAGCACATAACTCCATTTAAGAGAAAAGAGAAGAGTTAAGAACTGTTTGGGTTTCAATGAGCCTGTTTTTTGCATGCAGCAGAGTTTTATTGATATATGGCTTGGCTGCAATTAAACTGACTTCAACATGACTAAAACTACGTGAGATATGGATTCTAAGAAGAAAAGCAGATGAAGAAGCTGCAGCAAAGCCAAGACAAATGTTACAGGCAAAACTTTGATTGCTGCTTCAAATGGGGCAAAAACTTTTTACGTGCTTTAAACTTTAAACAGTGTCCAGTTTTTTTTTTGTTTTTTTTTTGCAGCTTGGGAATGAAATTTAGTTGGATACCAAGAAACGCACAAAAACAACAACTACAAGAAAATGGAAAAGAAAAGAGCATTATACTTTTACAGCATCATTAGGGATAAGCATCAAGTTGGCTTTGAATTTGTTTGTTGCTCTGCATCCGGCACTTGTTCGAGATAAGTTCAGGCAGAGGTCCAGGGCTATGTAATAAAACTAAGCTTTGTTGGACCTTTTATAGAGTTTAGCTGTAATCGGAATTTAAGCAGTGGAAAGGAGCAAGGACTTTATACAATTAACTTGAAAAGGTTGGGATAAGATTTGTGTTAAATAAATTATTATATAAAAATATGTCTTAGAACTATACAAATTGAGGATGGGTTGCAAGGATGGATCTCGAATTTTTTGAATGAAATGCCGAATGGAATAGAGGAGATTTCGAAAAAGTTTATAGATATTGTGGCTGGTTAGTGCGGCTTACTAGAAATCTGTTTCGAGGCTGAGTAACTACTCTTAACACATACATCACTCCAAAACTGATGATTATTTAATCAAAAGCTTACATCATCCTTTCAGCTTTGTCAACCCATTTACTAAAATCGCGCTAAAATACTTCCCATTAATATCCTACGCCTAAGGCATATCAATTCGATCCATTCATTTACTTAATAATTAAAAAATAATTTCAACTTTCCAACTTGCTGACCAAATGTCTGACCTTTCCTGAAGCTGCAGCTTCAAACTGAGCTGAGCAACAAATGCCACTAAATAACATGGCAGCGCATTGCAGACATCTTGCCACGGCCAATACGGTTCATTCGCACCCGAGAGTTCGCAATGTGCCAGAGTGCAACGTGAAATCCTAGCGAAATCCTTAGAAATGTTTTATTAGCCCTACGTACGCTTGAATAAGCTAGCTTAGCGGAAGCTATCGGATTTTATGCTTTTGACTTTTGCAACGTTGAGAGTTCAGCTGGAGCAGCAGCAAGCAGAACCGGAGAGACGTTACGGTCGTTGCGGGCATTGCGGGTCCTGGCTCTGGTTGAGCCGTGCTGAGCGTTGAGTTGAGTTGAGTCGAGTTCCACTCGGGTATGTTGGTTGTCCAGTGGTCTGTCAGAGTCCGCTTAAGCTGTGTGCATTTTACTTCTCTCTCCTTTTTTTTATTATTTTTTCAACCACTTTTAGATTTTGTTGCCATTGCAGCTTTTCGTATTGTTTTGCAGCTGTCCATAGTACACAAGCACAAACCAAAATCTATAGCATACCTTTGGGCGCTGATTATCTGTACGTGCATGTTGTTTGTTTTATATATTTATTTGCAGCTGCATTTTTCTTGGCCTGACCATTTGTGGGCCAGCCGCGTACGAACTGTCTTTCATTTTGAGGTGTTGAACTGACTTCAAGAACAACCATTAACACACGCCTGCTTCTTAATTTATTTGGATTTGATATTTTTCTTTAAAAAGCTTTGAATCGGTCTTGGCTTTCCTGCTTTGGGAATGGTAAATAGGAACATTGATTTTTTATCAGCACGATATGTGGCACATCGGCAAAGGTCCACTTTCCAGTTTGGATAATCCTATCTGAAATTTTTTTTTTTTTTTTGGAGCGCGATAACCACGCATCGAGTCTTCATCCCTTCTAGTAGTAAAAAGCGATTTAGGGAAAATTACAGCATCCGAACTTTTGCCAGTTGAATGGAGGCGCCATTTCAGGCATCGAAAAACATTGCCCAAGCAAAAGACATTTGCATCCAAGTCAAGAGTTTATGGCTGAGGATCCATCCATTTGACACTTCGCTCAAGTAGAATTCTGTGTAAGTAAAATTGTATGGATTCAGTCATATTTATCTGTCACTGTGTTCGTCGGCTTGCGTATCCAATTAGATATCGATAACTAGTCAAATTCGTATGGAAGAAGATATGTAAAGTCCCAGATCTGTGAGTGCTCGTATTGTGAAGCTCATGAATAATGATAGAAGGGACCAGGTATGTCATAAAATGACCAGCATGGAAGATTGAACCACATCTGTCTGTCAGTTTGTCTGCCTGTTTGTCCATCCCTCTATTTCTCGGAAACCAAACTTATATTAGAGAAAATTTTTAAGGTCTCAAGTCCCGCTGTTCCCGTGCTGATGAATAATGATAAACTGACCAGCTTGCGTATCGATTGAGACAGTCAGTTGGTCCGTCCTCAGGGATCTGTGGGTCCATAAAAGCTAGGGTTATCGACGAAATGTTGAGAAGGATTTGTGAAAACCCACTTGCCCGATCGCAATAGAAATGGGTCTTGTAGACAACTAAATCTAGAACCGCCAATCTCATAAAGGAGCCTAATATCCATGAAGCATTACAAAAAATGGCGGACGTAAAGTCGGGCGCGGACGACTTTAGGATACTCCTGTACCACTAGCTTGTAAAAAAGTCCGATTTCTTCACAAAAAACCAAAAACAGAAGAATTTTTAAGCAAAAATTTTTTTTTTTACCGATCATTCCTATGGGAGCTATATGATATAGTCAACCGATTTCAATAAAATTTGACACAATGCTTAAATACCTTAAAAAAGATCTGAATGCCAAATTTATTTCAAATATCTTTACAAACAAACAAAACACATCGAATTTTGTATAAAAAACGTGTCTTTGGACCGATTGGTCCTATGGGAGCTATATGATCTAGTCAAACGATTTGGATTAAATTTAGTACAGTGCTTAGAAACTATAAAATACTCACAAATCTCAAATTTGGTCCCAATATCTTAACAAACAAACGAAACAAATTTTGTTAAAAAATCGATTTATTGGAAGATCGGACCTATGGGAGCTATATGATATAGTCAACCGATTTTGTTCAAATTTGGCACATTGCTTAAGTGGTCTAAAAAATTTCCAAACGCCAAATCTGGTTACGATATCTTTATTAAAAAACGAAATATTAGCGAATTTTTCTTTAAAAAAGTTATTTTGGCCGATCGGTCCTATGGGAGCTATATGATATAGTCAACCGATTTCGATTAAATTTGGTACAGTGTTTGGAAACTATAAAAAACTTTCGAATACCAAATTTGGTTACGATATCTTCATAAACAAATGAATTATTCATCTAAAACGCTTTTTTTTGTCGAGGTCTTCTCAAACACCCCCATGGGAGCTATATAATTTATCCCCGATATCAAAAAAATAAAATAAACTTGCCTCCTATGGAATAATATGGGATCTAATGTAAAAGTTTGGTAACTCTAGCTCTTACCATCTCTGAGATCTAGGCGTTCACACGGACAGACGGACACACGGACATGGGTATATCGACTTCTCTATTCACCCTGATCATATTTTAGGTAACTTTGGGGTGTCTCCGACGTCTCCTTCTATATGTTACATACATTTTCGGCTTGCACAAACTTAATATACCCTTGGTACCATACGGTACAGGGTATAAAAATCGAAACTAATGCCTAGGGTCTACCTAATCTTGCAATATCAGTACTTTCAGGTATTTATGGGCTCTGGAAAAATATTCCGTCTTTGTAGGGCCATCAGGAAATAAAGTTAGCTTTAAGAGCTTTTTAGACATTTGATATCAAAAATGTTATAAAATTGTTTGAGATGATTTCAATAGAAAAATGATCAATCAATGTCAATTCCGGACTAATGGGTGAGTAGAGTATAATAGTCAAATAATATGACGCCAAACATTTTTAATGTATGTTTTTGTTAGCTTCAATATTCAACAACTGAATATATTTTCAAATGAGCTATGCATCTTTGAGAAATTCAATATTTTGTTTAACATTTTTCGCGTAAAAAATAAATAAAAACACTCCTAGCACTATTATTACCAATAAAAATAATTGAAGCCTAGCAAATTGGTCACAATTTTTTTGCAAAGTGTAATTATAGAGTTCAATTTTAATTTTTGTCAAAATACACACTTCAAAAGTCTTTTAATTTTTAAATTGAATGGGTGGGATTGAACAATATTTCAAATATTTAAATATTCGAGGCAATTGTTTTCTTTGACATGGCAATACTATGATTGTAAAATTATTCCCCTCGGCATATTTTCATTTTTAACTCTTTGCTTTAAAAATCCTGCAGGCTTTCTTTATGGTTAAACACACATCAATGCTATTGAAAATATGATTTTATTGTCAAAATATTTATTTGATATCGAATTCCAGACAAGGCGTTGATCTGTTCGCCATAGAATCCGGCCAATGGATTCACAGCTTACAGTGATTCACATTTATTTTTGGTATTTCGTATCAAAAGGAATTTTTGTGTTTTGTGCAGCATAAGACTCCCCAGCGACGGAGCAACATATGCCGTGAAATACATGAAACACATCCCTCTGCCAACATAAACGAGTAAATACACATACAAACACTACCACATAGGCAAAAAGCCTGTTAATACAACAACAATACAACAACGACAACGGCAACGGCAAACAATGGCGGCAATGTTGGATCTCTGTTACGTTAGAAATATTGAAAAATTTTTATTGAAGCACGATATATGAATTTAGCCAAAGAGCTGAAGCTATACTCAGTTACTGTGTGTGTGTGTATTGGATATTGTTGGGTTGGCAAAATGGAGGAAAATATGGCGGAACACATTCCAATGATGCAGCAACAAAGCAAACGGGCATATGGCTGGCTCGACTGCCAGCAATGCGGCTCAACATGATATAGAAATATTTCAGATTTTAGAACAGATGTTCCTCTTCGTCAACAGATTTTGTTTTTTTTAAATTGTCTCGTGCATTGATTTGCATAATACTCGGGGGAACACTGCGAGAAGGCTTAACAACGAACTTGACGAGTTATTGACACTAAAAAATCAACGAGTTTGTATATATTTGCATGTCTATGTAGCTTTTTTTCTAACGATTTCATTAGATGTGCGCAGCTTTTTCAAAGTTTCTAAAATAACGCGAAAATATTTAACATACTCGTTACAATTCAACGCACACAATTTAAGCTGCCTTTGTCAGCAGCGTCCGGACATCAATTATTCAATCCTTCAAACAATAAGTGTTTTGAAATCCCCTCGAAACTTCCGACTCTTGCCAAGACACTCAACACGATTGTTGGTTTGGAGTCTTGGGCATGTTCTGGGTTGATTCCATTATGAAAACAAAATAAAGACATGGCGTAGACAAAAAAGCAACTTCCGGTTGCCATAATTGATGATATGCTATAGCAGCAAACAAATACACGCACATGCACACATATAGAAGGCAAGACAGAAGGAATTAGGGTTACAGTGGTTGCTTTCAAATACTATATAAAGATATAGGAGCTATAACAGAAGAGTTTTCGAAATTTGGTGGAATTTTAAGATGACTTTTAATTTTCAATTTTTTGTGAGTACACTCGAAAACTATCGATAGCATTATATAATTTTGGTCTCTTCTGCAGCTTATTTGAGTAATATAATTTGAAGCTCTTCGTTCTTATAATATTTTCCATTAATAACCTTTTTATGTCAAATGTGTATGTATTTTTTATTCGCTATTAAAAAACCCATTCATTAAACACATAACTTCACACCACTGTGCCTAACTGCTATATCCTTCAACGCTGGGAAACAAACAGGAAGCAGCAACTGCATATAAATATTCCACAGCTAATAACGTACAAAACGAACATTTCCGTTTACGAGATCTAAACTTGAGTTTGCTTTTGGCCCAGAAAACTTTTTTCCCCTGTCTACATTTGAGTTGATTGACTGACTGTGTTTGCTCGTGTGTGTGTGTGTTTGGTGTGTTTATCCGTGTATCTAAAGTTTATCATATTTATAAATTAAACGTCATCGATACTGTGGGATAGCCAGGTAGATAGGATAGGATAGACTAGGCAAAAAGCAGCTTGGCTGCTGCGCCATGTTGTATGTGCTCACCAGACCAAAACATCAAAATGAAATATTTATTATGTCTCGTTGAGATGGCGCGTGAGAGCAGCTAGCTAACAAAAAATATGTATATACATATAAATATGTATAAGCAATATATAAAGAAAAAAAGGCGAATGTACTTTGGCATTTGTCGATTTGTGTCGATTGTTGGCAATCAGCGCCAGGCACAAAAGCAACTAATACAAATAAATAGATTGTGTGGGTTTTAGTATCTGTGTGCACTGTTTAAGCACGTGTATGTGTGCTGTCAAATTTGTCATCATTTTGTCATTTTAGTTTGCCATAGCTTAGTGCTTTATTAGCTTTGATTATTGCACTGTTTTTTCTAAATTAATCATTTTTTGTTTTTATTTGAACATGTAATTTGTATGGAA
Organism: Chymomyza amoena; assembly: GCA_037043745.1. Taxonomy (NCBI): domain Eukaryota; kingdom Metazoa; phylum Arthropoda; class Insecta; order Diptera; family Drosophilidae; genus Chymomyza; species Chymomyza amoena. The sequence goes on from JBAMAX010003422.1 coordinate 117,605, forward strand.
GGTTTTATTTAAATGCATATCAATTTCAATTAAGGGATTAGATTTAGCAATTTTTATATGCATAGCTGGATAAAATTTGCAGTTGGAGATAAAGCTGCATTAGACAAATTTGGATTTAATTGAAACATATTTAAACAAGAGTAGCGTGTAAGCCCAATTACTATAACGATAATTATTTTTATAGCTTTCCTTAAAGAAAGTGTAACGATTAGAAGTAATTTTATTAAATACATTTTTCTATCTTTATATAGAATATATGTATATATATACATTTAAAAACCTATTTGGAGTTATATACGAGGGTGGATTGATAAGTTTCCGGCCTGACCAAGAAAAACATTTTTAAGATTTTTTTTTTTTATTTCTCAACATAATCTCATCCAAGGCTGCTACATTTCTCATAGCGGTGTTCTAGTCTAGTAATGCCATCTCTATAGACTGATTCGTCAAGCTCCTCAAAACACCCATTTACAGCTTCGATTACTTCTTCATTGTCCGCAAATCTCTTACCGCCAAGCCATTTTTTGAGGTTAGGAAACAGATGGAGATGGAGAGTAGGGAGGGTGCGGCATCAATTCAATCTGAAGATCGTTGATTTTAGCCATCGCAACGATTGACTTGTGCGCTGGCGCGTTATCGTGATGAAACAAGATTCTTTTCTTCGCCAGATGAGGTCGTTTAATTTTCACCTCGTGGCTCAAACGTTGCAATAAGTCTGCGTAGTATTGACCAGTGATAGTTTTACCCTTTTCAAGGTAATCAATGTATATAATACCTCTTGCATCCCAAAAAACAGTAGCCATAACCTTGTTTGCTGAAAAAATTGTTTTTGCCTTCTTTGGAGTTGGTTCCCCTGGTCCAATCCACTGTTTAGACTGTTCTTTGGTTTCAGGAGTGTAGTGGTGGACCCAAGTTTCGTCAACGGTTATGAATCGACGCAAACATTCGCTTGGATTACGCATATACAACGTCAAATTGGCGGTAGAAATGTTTTTTCGAATCAATTTTTGGTCGACTGTTTTCAAGAAAAACACAGAGGCGTCTTGTTCAGTGTGCTCTCAAATCTAAACTAACATGGCGATCGGGCTGAAACTATAGCTCAAGGTAGGCCTTGTGGCGCCATCTCTTGGTCAGGCCGAAAAACTTATCAATCCACCCTGGTATATTTATACCCTGTACCGTATGGTACTAAGGGTATATTAAGTTTGTGCAAGCCGAAAATGTATGTAACATATAGAAGGAGACGTCGGAGACACCCCAAAGTTACCTAAAATATGATCAGGGTGAATAGAGAAGTCGATATACCCATGTCCGTCTGTCCGTCTGTCCGTCTGTCCGTCTGTCCGTCCGTCCGTCTGTCCGTCCGTCCGTCCGTGTGAACGCCTAGATCTCAGAGATGGTAAGAGCTAGAGTTACCAAACTTTCACATTAGATCCCATATTATTCCATAGGAGGCAAGTTTATTTTATTTTTTTGATATCGGGGATAAATTATATAGCTCCCATGGGGGTGTTTGAGACGACCTCGACAAAAAAAAAGCGTTTTAGATGAATAATTCGTTTGTTTATGTAGATATCGTAACGAAATTTGGTATTCGAAAGTTTTTTATAGTTCCCAATCACTGTACCAAATTTGATCGAAATCGGTTGACTATATCATATAGCTCCCATAGGACCGGTCGGCCAAAATAACTTTTTTAAAGAAAAATTCGCAATATTTAGTTTTTTAATAAAGATATCGTAACCAGATTTGGCGTTTGGAAATTTTTTAGAGCACTTAAACAATGTGCCAAATTTGAACAAAATCGGTTGACTATATCATATAGCTCCCATAGGTCCGATCTTCCAAAAAATCGATTTTTTAACAAAATTTGTTGTGTTTCGTTTGTTTGTTAAGATATTGGGACCAAATTTGACATTCGTGAGTATTTTATAGTTCCTAAGCACTGTATCAAATTTAATCCAAATCGTTTGACTAGATCATATAGCTCCCATAGGACCAATCGGTCCAAAAACACGTTTTTTATACAAAATTCGATGTGTTTTGTTTGTTTGTAAAGATATTTGAAATAAATTTGGCATTCATATCTTTTTAAAGGTATTTAAGCACTGTGTCAAATTTTATTGAAATCGGTTGACTATATCATATAGATCCCATAGGAACAATCGGTCAAAAAAAAATGTTTGCTTAAAAATTCTTCTGTTTTTGGTTTTTTGTGAAGAAATTGGACTTTATTACAAGCTAGTGGTACAGGGTATCCTAAAGTCGTCCGCGCCCGACTTTACGTCCGCCATTTTTTTATTTTGTTTATGTTTTTGCCAAAGCTTTCAGCGACAGAACTCCTTTTTTCAGATACTGCTTCGTAGAAAAGTAATATTAAAAAAGCTCTTAAATTAAGAAGGCATACTAAATATTTCACAATCATAAAAATGGAAAAAAGAAAGTTGTAATAACATTTAAGCCTTATGGAAAAATTACAGGTTATTGACCATATACTTTCATAGATAAAAAAAATGAATTCATCAATTCTTTGTGAGTTATTAAAGCAGAACGAAACAGAACAGCTCTGTATACTTAAAAATATTATAGCATACTTTTATGGGCCGCCGTATATAAACAAGCTTTAATTGGGTTCTACGTACAATTAATAAATATACAGACATATATTCATAAAGTTTTCTATATGAGCATTTTATTTTGTAAAATTGGTGAAAATTTAAGATGTTCAATATTTTTTTGATTATGAATGTAATTTGAGAATATAATAAAAATTAAGAAATGCGTGATAAAGATTTCATCTTTAAGAATTTGTTTATGCTTCATTTAAAATTAGTTAGTAAATTTATTAGTAATTTTAATTAAAACATTAAATTGGTGGCAGCAAATTGTATTCTTTCCTTTCTGTCTTAAATTTGTTTAATTAATATTCAAAATCATTTCCAATTTGTTTTTTAATTTTAATGAATTTTAAAATTTTTGCTGTAATTCCGCTTACTCCATTTAAATTGGCTAAAGTTAAAGTCATAAAATTGCCCTGATAGCCTTTTAATTTGTGCAACGCAATTTTGTTTGCCAACTGCAAAACACAGCCATTTAAAAGTTAATGCCTCACAAAAATAAATAAAAGCTTTATTAGAGAATAAAACTAAAGGCAGAACGTTAACTTTTTCATGCCAATCAATATTGCATTTCTCTACAAAGAGGGAGAAAGTAGAAAAAAAAGAACCATTCAGTTTGTGTGCCAATTTGAGTTTTGTGTTAAAAAATTGAAAATGTCAAAAACAATATGGCCGGTCGTGCTCACACACATACACTTAGTTTGTATACAGATTGTGCACGGAGAGAAAAAAGGTACAATGTCATTGTGTGCGAAATAGGCGAAATTTGTTTTTTCTTATAGAAAGAATTTAGGAAAACCAATTAAAATTTTTGTTATTGTTATGGAATTTGTTATAAAAATTTGTGAATTTGCAGAAACTCTATAATTACTCATATGAACGTTCGTTATGATAAAGCATTGCGCCATTTGTAGATTTAAAAAATTTAAAAAAAAGTTTTAAAAAATTAGATAATCAATTAATCTAGCAGAAAAGTCCATAAATATATGGTCGATGTGCAGAAAGTATTTATTTACAAAGCAATATTTAGCAAAGCATAGATTACAAAAATCACAGCATACTTTCAGGGGTTGACTTGCAAAATCATTAATATATTTTAAAATCAATTATCATAGCATGTCTAGGATCCTCCAACTCGAATCTTCTGTATAGTTAGGTTAGGTTACACTAGCTGCACTATGTTACAACATAGTGCAGCCTAGCATAGACCTTTTGGTCCTTAGCTGTGCCATTCTGTATAGTAAATTATGAATAAAAATTATAGTATGTATATTTATATCCTAAATAAATATTATGCTGCGCTCTCAACTTAGTTTTATAGATATTATGTACAATAATTGTAAACTACTACACATACTAAAAGATATTATTTACATATTTCTTAGATGAAAAAAATGATCATAAAAAATATTATTTGCAATTTTTTAAGAAAAATATAAGAATTTTACTTTTATCATGGCAATTTTCGGAGCGGGTTCTTACGAACTGCAACGTCAAAGACTTTAAAAAGACATCGCCCGATTCGAGAAGGACTTTTTATGGACTTACGATCCTTTTTTTAAAGTATGTGTTTTTGCATTTAAAAATTATATAAACATGTTATTCTTGAGTACTTAAAAATTAAATTTAGTTACAGCTTTTTCTCTCTCTGTAAGCGTATTTGTGTGTATAAGTGCCACACAAATCGCAGAAATAAACATTGAGTGTACTTGTTGTACAAATACGCAAGCGCTGTTCAGCTGTATGTGTATGTATGTGGCAATGTGTGTGTGTGTGGCAATGTTGCCTTTGTTGTTAGTTGCTGCTGTTGTAGTTGTTGTTGTTGTTACTGCCTTTATTTGCCGGCATGTAGTTGACATCATTGATTGATTTAGCTGTCAATTGCATAATCACTCAAGCGTTATTGTTCAACTGCTCAGCCCGAACCCTCAGTCCAACACACACACAGTTGGCCAGCGCCATGATGGCAACCTTTTTGACACCCAGCCAGTCAGACTCCATAGTTGAGGCATGGCCCTTTTCCTGCACTCTGGCGCCCCCCCTAGGTTCATCTTGGCTATTGTTGCTGTTGTTTGTCTGACTTTGCTGGTTGGCCAAAGCAACAACATATTGACAATACTGTCTACACACACGCTCACACACACACGTGGCGCTCCTGTCTTCTGGCTCCTGTGGCAAATAAACCAAACGCCATCAGCATCAGCAGCATCAGCTGCAGTTGCACTAACAGCACTAACTGTGGCAGGGGCAGCAACAAGGGGGTTGTAGGTTTTGGTGGCAACGACTGAGGCGTCGGCAGCGCAGTGTCAGGCAATTGTCAGCACAGTCGCTTGTTGTTGCAATATTTGTAGCTTAAAACCGCAACAGCGCCATCTGTCGGTGAGATTGTTGCAGTCTGCATGTATGCGTATGTGGATGTGTGTGTGTGTGCTGAGTGTTTGTGCATGCAAAGCGCATACATACAAACATTACGTATACGCATTGGCAGCAGCAATTGATGTGGCAACAAATTAACATGCCACAAATGGAAGTAATGGCCAAGTGTTAATTGTTGTGAGTGCTGCAGCAGTGCCACACACACACGCACACACACACACACAAGCATGAACATGGGCGTGCTCCGTTTATTACAATTTAATAATGACGTAATTTAAAATTGATTTATATTGGGCAACATTAAAGCAACAACAACAACTACAATAGCTATGACAACTACAACAACGAAAATGATGACGAAAACCAATTGACCCCAAAAAAAGGAAGGCAAACAAGGCAGAGCAACCAGAAGAAAAAAATATAATAAATTACCTAAGGCCATTGCTGCTGCCATTGTTGTTGTAAGACACAAAATACACACACACACACATATACACACCACATTTGAAAGGCAACATAAGTCGTGTAAATAGAGAAAAAAAAATAGTCACAAAAAATAAAATACATTTTTTATCGTCGAGGAGTTGTCCGACAGTCGTGTACTCTGTTTTTCAGTAAAATTGTGGTCCTGAATTGCTAAAAAGCAAATCTTAGACCTTTTTTTGAAAAAAAAACTGTCTTCACTAACAGTTGGAATTTGACATATGAAATTATTAATTAATAAACATAAACACCATTTGTAAGACTCGTGTTAAGGATAGTTTTATTTTGAAATAAATGTCATAAGCCAAAATTCAAATACACAGTTTTTTAAAAATATCACAGCATACTTTCAGGGTCTGTCTTGCTAAAGCATGAATGTGTTTCAAAAACGATTATTGCTTAATTCGCAAGATCCTCCGACTTGAATCCTCAGTGTTGTGAATATTGTGTTGTCTGGTTTGATTAATATGTAAGTTAAAGTAAGTTCTTGTGGGATCTTCTTTTTTGATACCTTATTGGACGATCAACAGGGACCCCTTCCAGCCCTTTTGACGCAAGAAATTTGATAGGTCTATGGTAGATTTTTTGAGATTATAGTAGAAAGTTGAATTTCTTATGCAGCATCCAGTGATGTCTAATTTCGAAACATTTAAATTCTTAATCGGTGAAACCTTGCATCTGGACGCCGTAGCTCGAGTTGCTAGTACCTCCTAGCATGAGTGTATTGGAATGTTTTAAATTAAAGATTAAAAATCTTTGGTTCTTGGCAAAACACACTAAAATGAAGATATATATTTATCTCAAGTTTTATAACACAAAGTTCAACGCCATGTCTGAAAACCATTAAAAATCTCTAACGAAAATGGGAGCGGATAAAAACAAAATTTAAGCCGTTCCTAGTTTTTTTTTGAAGTTCATAAAGCCCAACACACTCCTACTCAAATCAATATCTGGCACGCCTTCCTCAGTCTATGACTTATTTTACACAAATCTATACTACCCTTTACCTAATGTTATACAGGGCATCAAAATGGAGCTGAGCTCGGACGGCTTCTAAAAAATGGATATGTCAACGTCCGGCATGTCAACAAGATAACAGTAGAGCGCTGGTCTGCCTGTCGGCCGCTTGTCAAAGCAAAACGCAGCAACAACAAACAAAAATGGAGAGGGATCAACAAAAAAAGAAATAAAAAAAAGAGCTGAACAAAAGTTCAAATCAACAAAAGCCAAACACAACACAAAACCAAACCGAACCATACAGAACACAAGGAAAACACAACAAACAATTCTGCCAGGATCTCATTTTCTATTGCTTTAGTCTGGGTGCAAAAGGGGCGTTAAGAAAAGCCTCTGCTTTGAGGCTTGTTTATTTGTCGCACTGATAGGTCGCAAAAAAATTGTTGCATTTCCTACAAAGTTGATCTTAATAAAGACAAAATATTTCAAGAATAATCTAAAACATGAGTTAAGGAATTGAAAGTAAACAATATTTGACTTAAGGCAGTGCTTCATGAAATGAAACAATAAGGGATGGATCCAAACATTACTGCGGGGAAGGGAAAAGTAAGGAGGTGTTTTTTCTTCTAAGACGTATCGTTGCGATCCAAGTTGGAGAAAAACTTCGGTAGAGATATTAAATGCTACGTCGAACTGGGGAACGGTCGACGGAGAACCTTGGAAAGAAACATAATAAGGAAGGACATGTACGAGGGTGCTGCCATGAGCCTTTAAGAAGAATTCGAGCGGCATCAACTGTCAAACTCGGAAAAACTCCAATGGAGAGAGTCGGAAGTTCGTCGAATACGAACAGCGCTTTCCATCTCTTTAGATGCTAATTTCCGTTGGACGTTTCTCGTTCACAAAATTATTAACGAAGATTTGGCCAATTACAGCGTTGACATCTTACTCCACCCTGCTACACTTTAGAGCTGGCAAGACTGGTTTCTTATTTTGAACGGACTTCTTTTTCCTTCCACGTCTCAAGCAACCCCCCAACTGAAATCGATACAGAACCGAAGAAGATGTCTAAGTCTCTGTGACGTTATTTAGGGGTCAATAGGGGTTCAATAGGCGTGTAATTGTGTAATATTCCGTGGACTACTAGAGACTTTTATCGATTTTACTGCTTTTCATCAATCCCATCAATCTTTGTTCAGCTAACATTATTTAAATTAATGTATAAATTACTGGATAAACAAAACAAAACAATATTTTAAACAAAAACTGGATTTTAAGAAATCTTCTTCTATGTTCCTTAAATTCCTTAACCCCGAAAAATTCCTACGCTCATACTCGCAATTAGCTATTTAATACAATACTTTAAAAATTTTTTTGTAGTTCATTAAGTATTTATACAAGAGCTAATCATTTTCTAAAAAGTTTTCTTCTCCATTCATCATTTATTTTCTTCTTCTTGTATTCAACGAAAAATTTTAGAATTTGTGGTTTATTTTTTTCTTGCGCAGTTTGTAGGTCCTTATTGATAGAAACATACACAAAAAAAAGAAATATGAAATTCACAATGAACCTAATATCTTCAATCCATCCTTTTACATATAAACATCAATATCTTTACAGTCAATTAAAGAGGCCAAGGACGTTAAAACTTCTTTGTCTGCAGCTGACGTTATCAAATTGGATCATCTTCCCGTCGATAATTCCAACTTCCCCAAAAAGACACCCAGTTCAAACTCAATTGTCTCCCATTTGTCATAACCCAAATCTAATCTATTATCAAATATAAAAGGCAACACCTTGAGTAATTATGTGCGCCAATGCTCAAGTTCAAATCATGTTGTGTATTTCCTTTGCAATTTCGAAATTTTAAACTTGTTAACAGCAAATTGAAGCCATTTCCTGTGGCAGCGACAATATATTGTGGCCATTCTTGTGCAACAAAAATAAATGAGAAAACCGCAAAGTGCAACTACACAAATGCAACAAAAGTGCAAAAACAAAACAAAACAAAATAGAATATAAAGAAGAAGGCAAAAAGCCCGAAAACAAAATGCCAAAAAGGTACAAAAGCGGAAATAAATGTAGCAAGCCAAAGTAAAGAAACTACAGCGACTTGGGCACACAAACCCTGCAAAGTTACGGGCCCGGACAGGATAACCTGTTGACCACGTGCATACTGCAATTCACACAGCCATAGTTACAGCGCAGTTTTGCCAAAAATGCCAAGAAAATTGCATTCTCGTATAAGGAGTTGTTGCTGCACGGGGGGATTGAGAGGTAAAAAAAAAGAAAAGAAAAACATGAAAAAGGTAGCGACAGTGCCAAATAAGCAAAAGCAAAGCAAATAAAAGCAAAATTGCTCGGGAAAATAAACTTGAGCATTGCAGGGTGCAAGTGAAATGCTCGGATCGCGTGCTGTGAATGCAATTTTTGAGACCCTTCCCCGAGAGCCACAGCACGTTCCCGAAAAAAAGGAAAAAATCCAACGCTGCACTATCCACCAACCTACCATAGATTTTCGTTAACAATTTTCAGCGTTTAAAATGCCGATGTTGTGGACGTTTGCCAATGTGTGTGAGTGTGTGTAAGAGACAGTGGCGTAGATAGAATTTTTGTAAGAAGGGAATGCATATGATATATCAAAGGGTCGGTTTTCGTTCTATCCCAACTCGACGGAATTTCACACACATGAGTTTTTTTAAATATTTAAAAAAAAAAATACCTTAAAGATGAACGTTTATCGGCGCTTCAGGAATTTGCATGAAACATCGTTTTTTGAGATTTATTTACATTCATATCTCTGTTACTACTTATCGAATATACATACAATTTTTATTAACAGACTAAGTTACAGCAAAGACCCTCAAATCAAAACACATGAAATTATAGTTCTTTGGTAATGGAGTGATAAAATCAGAAAATTCTTCCACATTTTCGAGAGATTTACTGAATTTAAAAATAAGTTTTCGTTATGCTGTAGCTTTTAAGGTTACCAAAATACACCAAAGTACTATTTTTCTGTAAGATAGTGCTCCGATCCACGTCTCAAAGGCCAGTCGTGTTTGGTTTGAGACCAGAATCATCGATCGCCGGACTTGAACCCCATTGAGAGCATGTGGGGGAACCTGTCCCTTCATGTTTACGCTGGTGGACGCAAATTTTATACGGTGAGGGAGCTGCGTAAGACATTTACCGAAGAATGGCCTCAAATCCACTTTCAGATTGTCGGACGGTGGTTTTTTCGATGCCAACCCGAATTTTCGAGGGGATAAATAAGTCGGGAGCCTTGAATCACTATTTACTTGGTAATTTTCCCTTCTTTTTTTAATTTTATTTCATTTTTGTTTCTTTTTAGAAACTTTAATTGATTCTTTCTTTACTCGGCCGAAATAAAGAATAAATCTATATCTTGATTAAAAAAATTCTCAAGCTGTCGTCAAAGAAGTTAGCATAGTATCCCCCTAACTATTTCACTGGTTTAAATGTATCTGTGTGCATATTGCGGGCGTTTGGTCGCTCGGTCGGGCGTCAAATGCAATCTACAAACAATGAAATGAATTGTCAAGTGCAAACATGCCGCTGACGTGCAATTGCAACGCTCTCCCGCACTCTTCTCCTCTCCGCTCATTGCTGTCGGTGCATGCAACAAGCTTTTATGGGCTTGCTTTTTAGAGCGATTCAGTGTAAGAGAGCGAGCGGTGCCAGGAGTCAAAGCTTGCACAAATTTGTTTTGCATGTGGCAAGCAGAACAAAAAAAAAAAAACCAACGAGAGAGTATAAAGGTAGAGAATCAGAGAAGCCGTAAACTGGCTGAGCAATTTGCCGTGGGAGTAGCTTAAGGGCTGAGGAGGTGGCGGTATAAAAGTGCACCAAATTTTACACTAAATTGCTAGCATATAAATACGAGCTACTTAGGCACTTCCGGCGAGCATGTGGCGCACAACGACACACACACAGATACACACACACAAACACACTCAAAGAGCGGGCAGTTGCAAAACGCACGGCAAGGTGTAATGGCGTAGTCTCCATTTTTCTGCGCCATTTTTTGTGCTGTGACAAAACGAGCATAAAAAAAGGCAGCATAGAAAACTCTACGAAAATGCTGAAACTTTTATGACACTGCAATTTCGCTCAAGTTGTTTGTTGTTGTTGTTGTGGTGTTGTAGTTGTTGTTTTGTTGTTGTGTTGTTGTTGTTGCACTAAAGGCGACACGTTTAAGAAAGCATAAAGTGGAGTGTTGCTTTTGCCTTTGTGTGGGTGCTGCTTGTCCTTGTTCGTTGTTTGTCGTTTTCTTGTTGCTATTGTGTGTGTGTTTGTGTATGTCTGCCATTTCTATTTCTTCGTCTTCTTTTGCTGCTTCTTCTTTTTGGCTACAAAAGATTTATAGCACTCGCCCAGCACTTGCAACTTTAGCGGATATCCGGCATGACACGCCAGTCCAGCCCAAGTCCAACCAGGCATCTAGCCCATATAGCCATTCAGCTACTAGCCATCTAGGCCAAATGCATTGCCAATTGCGAGGGCAAAGCAGCTTGACTAAAGCTTGAACAAGAATGGGCTATATATATTTTATAGCATATACATACATATATATACTATATATATTGTCAGACTGAGCATTGTTGTTGGTTGTCTCTGCTATTACAATATCAAATTGAAAAGTTAAGTTCACTGGCATTTGCTTGAGATTTGCACTGAAAATATTTCAATCTGGGCAAGGAGGCTTTAAAATTTCAATTGGGCTTTAGACGTAATTGATCTGCAGCTACTAAATTTCTTTAAAGGTTGCTATATATTGCCAACGTAATGCAGTTTTTCTGTTAAAGCCTAAGGCTAATAAAATTTATTTATGTTTTGGTTAAATGCATTATGTGTTCCAAGCGCATCTGCTTTGTTTATAGTATATTATCTTGTCCCATGAAATTTAAGCAAGCCCTCGAAATGGATTTGAGGGGGCCTAAGGTGGGTTTTGCCATCGAATTGCAGGGCAAGAAATAATTTAACTGATTTAAGAGCAGACTTAAACTATACCAAGTAGAGGATATTCCAAGCAGAATCTCTGGCTGAATATATATATATATTATCAGTGCAAATAAGTCAAGCGGGCCACACATTTGATCAACCACTTGGATTTTGATGAATTTCCAATATGCTATAGAGATTCTAGAGAATAGTAACCAAGCAAATATTTAATTCAAAATTTCGATTCTTTATCAATTTACCGATAAGTGAATATTGGTTCACTGACAAGCCATTGACATTGACAAGCCTTATCTTATAAATAAATAAACCAATTTACCCATTTTTTTTAAATGAATGATAAAATTCTGAAGTAACTATTTAAATAATTAGAAGAAAACATATTTTTCCCAAATTATGCAGATTTTGCAAAAATCATAGCATACATTTGAGGGCTATGTTTCAAGTCATAATCACTGACGTGATGGAGCTAACCAGACTTCGGATTCAGCGAAAAAGGAAGCTTTATTTGTAGAGGCGTTTCATCAAACTTTTATCTCCAGCCACCCATGAGTTGCGAAAAAAACCAATCTCTGTGATAAGGCATGTAACTTAACCTTGTATTGGGTCCGAAATTAGGTGGCAATGAAGATAAAACAAACTAAGTCATTTGCTTTTAAACTTAGTCATACTAAAAGAAGAAATAAAGCTCGAGATCAAATATTGTAACAAGCATATAATAATATTAAAATCTTGACCATCCACCAGCGGGAAAGCATTAGACTCAAAAACCCAAAACTATAAAATCAGTAGATTTCATAGAAGAACTAGCACCAGTACATTCAATTGGTACCTCTTTAAATAAGAGTATATTCCAGACTCTATTTTTAAGCCATATTAAAGCTAGGATATAAATTTAATTTACGCGTTTCAAATCTACAACGTTTACCTTCCTTAAATTTAATTTTCTATTCCTGTCATAAGACATGAAAACCGATTCCCTTAACATACAACAGCTGTTGCAAAATGCCAATGAACTGCTGGAAATACATGCCATGCTTTCGCCCACAATCCCCTCTAGAGCTCAGTTGAAAATAAATTTCTCGCCATTTTGCAAAAATCTTCACAATTTTATATGGCAGCGCTCAAGTTGCATACATAGCTTATTTTTATTCATATGAGTGCCTCATACCAACTTTGCACCCCTCCGCTCAAGCAAACAGGCTCTAAAGCAGCGTGTATCTATATGTGTTAGCCCGATTTATAAATGTGCGTAGGTGTGTAAGTGATATGCTTGAGCTGCGCTTGTCTGCGTGTCTGCAATAAATCAACAATTCATCATGCATCATCCAAGCCAGCAACCAAATGCTGCCAACTACTGCTCCTGTTTGCTACCAACTGCTGCTGGCGCTGGCTCCTTGCTGCTCCGACATTGTCATCAACAGACGTTGGCCCAAGACAAAGACGTTACGTAGTAGACCCATAAGGCAGGCAGCCATGTCTGTTGAGCTGCTGCAGCAGCTGCTGCTGCGTTTTATATTTGTCTTTGGAGCAGTTTGAAATAGAACTCACTTTGATTTACATTCAATTTGAAAATGGGTTTTTCGTGGAAAACGTCAGACATGTAAATTTCATAAGAATCAAATTCAAAGCTGTTAATTATGCAACAACGCCTAGAATTATGCAATCAATTCTTAGTATGACTGTCATTTGTTTTATTTTATTTGATTATGCCGTTGAAGTGTGGTTGGCTTGGGGTGCGGTGGCAGGTCACTGTGGCACGCACTTTCACAATTGTCAACATTTTTATTTAATTTGTTTTGTGCTTTGGTGGGTTTTTTCCCTTTTGTTGCTATTCTGCTTAATTAATTTGAGTAGAGACAGACACGATGACAAAGCATATCGACACATACGTGTATGTGTGTATATATACATATATGAGCACATTAGCCAGCAAAAGCTTACACATTTATTTTTATTATTTTAATCATAAAAAAGCGCGTTGAGCACGCTATATTTGTGTGTATTTGTGTGTGTGAGTAAAGGTGTGTAGGTGTGCGTATGGATGGACTGGGCATCTGTCTATGTCTGCGGCTACTTGCATGTCTATAATTATAGCCATACCCTCACACATCCATACATATACATAGCCAATTTAAAGAGAGTTAAATACAGACATTGTGGCTTAGACTCACACAGATACAAACGCACACAAATGCACTTGCATGTCAGTTATTTCATTTATGGTGGATTTTGGTGCGGCTTGTTCAATTATAATTTCGTTTCATCTCTTTGTATGTGTATGAGTTTGTATCTGTATGAGCAATTATGCATATGTGTGTATGTACATATATACATATACTCCCTTCGTGCGTTTTGCAATAACAACAATAAAATGAAATTAACTCAAAGCACAAATTAAGTGTATGCGTGTTTCTTTTGTACAGTAGACTCTTGAAAAGCGCAACGTTACATTAAATTTATTTTTTATATGGGAATATAGTTTGATTTAATTTTATTTTGTATATGGTTGTGAGAGCTTTTGTCTTTCTCATACATTTTTTTCGGAAGGCCAAGTTTTTTTTCATCTTTTATGTAATACTTATTCAACTGAAGTGTGTAATAATTTTTTAATTTACAAAGAGGGAATATATACTTGTGTGCAACAAACTCAACTGAAATTCCTCGAAAAGAATCGCTTCTATTTCTTAAAAAATTTCTAATTTTTGTGGCACCAAATTCGAAGTGTTGACTGTACCTGCCCGTGTGTTCGTTGTATCCGTGCGTGCTGGGTGGATAATCTAACGCAATTAATCGGTTCGTCACTGTTTTGACAAAGTACACAAATGTCATTCTAGATGTTGCTGTTGTTGTTTTACATGTCAGCGTTCCAATATGCAAATTAATCTAAAATTACGACGCAATGCGACGCGATAGTTTCCACAGGGTTAGTTGAAAGAGGGGTTAGCTAAAAGGGTGTAGTTAGCTTTTGCATTAAGATGGGGTTAGTAGTTTCGCTACTAAGTGGGTCGTGTGCTGTGTTTCAATTAACTCGAATTAGTAGCAACACGTGTTGCCCTCCCTGTAGCCTACTTCAGCCCCAAATAACTGACTGAGGCTTGCTCAAAAGGAAAATCATTCAAAAAGCCATTAGACTTAAACTCAGAGCTTGTTGTGACACATTAAATGCAAATCAATCTAAGGCAAAACTAATTTAAATATTAACATTTTTATAACTTTTTTGAGGCACATTGATGGCACGGCTGCTACAGCTGCTGACCCTGCTTGAAGCGTGGCAGCCCACTTGACTACCACTAATCAGGCCATCAGTGGTAGCTAGTCAAAAAAGATAAATTCAATCAATCAAACAAATGTAACATGGCAATACCTTTAGTCCCATAATGAAGTCCTGTCCAAATTTGCCTTTTTCTAAATTAGCACAAATGTTCTTTTTACGACTTTGACAGCGCACAACAACAGAGTGAAGAACATCCAGCACAATGAATGTGTCCAGGAGTCCATGGCGTTGTCTCTAATTTCTCATTAATTTGCAAGTGAAATCAGCGCCATAGACAGAGACAGCTGAGGCAGCAAAAAAAAAAAAAACAGAGAAAACGCAGAGACAAAACGTAACGACATTCCACACCAGGCAACGGGGCGTATGAGCGCTACTCAATGCAAACACATGCGGCAAAGCCAACATCAACGTCAACGTCTGATACAAGAGGGGACTCAGGATATAACACAAAAGCAAAAAATACATCTGGCTGAAGAAAGTGTCGCTGCGTGGTCTCTTTCAATGAATGAATTGGTCGTCAGGTGTTTGCGGTGGTTTTTTGGAGTATTTTCCCATAGTCAACGATGTCAACGCCAATGAATGCCGCTGTGCCAGCGCCCACTGCAAAGTCAATAAGAGAGCAGGCAGCTACTGTCAGGGATTTTGACTGAGGCTTTGGCTCGGCATTGTCAGTGACTGAGTCCTGGGCTAAACTGGTAGTCCTGCTGCGCTTGGACTTAATTGAAAGGCGTTTATTTGGCTTTAAAAAACGTAAATCAAATTCATTTAATTTTCTTTACCTGCTGCACAGCTGCGCCATCTTCTCATGCCATGACACAAGCACTGAGCGAAAATGGAGGTACTTAAGGAAATGGAGAATGATATGGATTGAATTTTTATGGAAATCATTGAATAATCTGGATTTTTTCAAATATATTTCTGACGGATAGATGGATTTTTTTTGGGTTAAAGTTTGGATAAAGTAAAATTTTTAATTTTAAGCGAAATAGCTGAAAAAATATATTGGGTCCAAGTCAGATCGTTTTTATTAGTTTATTAAAAAGTCAAAAATATGTGTACAAATCGATTATCATAGCTTAGATCGGGTAGAGCAGCTATATAGCAGCTTTAAGAAATATGGGGTGGGGGTGCTCCTGGTGTGT
>JBAMAX010003423.1:0-71777 GCA_037043745.1 Chymomyza amoena
GGAACGATCGGTCATAAAAAATTATTGCTTAAAAATTCTTCTGATTTTGGTTGTTTACGAAGAAACCTAATTTAGTCTTTGGTGTTCTTAAGCAATATACCGGATTTCTATTTCTTCCATAGAGACATTATTTTGCACCCTCAATTATGATATTGGAGCTTCTGTTGTGTATTTGCCATAAGAGAGACTTAGGTGACTAGGGATGCCCCATATTTTTTGATACTCCTGCACCACTCCACCTCCCCACCCCATCTTCAATTCTTTGTCTCCTTTTTCACAATTAGGCAGCACACTAGGGTTGCCCCAGAGCTTTTATTCCGCAACTCCACTTCCCATTCTCCAATTCGATCGTCCCTTTTGACAGTTAGGCAGCACCATGAACCTCATGGTCTTTGGGTGATCCCACACTACGCACAACGTAAACTAACCTAAATGGGTACGTTGATTTCAAGTTATTACAACATCTCCTAAACTTTACAAGATAGAGCAATACATACATACAAATCTAAGCAAGATCGGAAAAGTTTTCTATTTTATAGTTTAATTCTAATCCTTATTTAAGGAGATATTACAAAAATAATTTTATTTATGAGTCTTCAGTGGCAACGAGAACTATTTCAGAGCAATTACAAAGACATTTACAATAACTTTCATATCCGCATTAATAACAAACAATTTTAAAAAGAAGAAGCCATAGAAGTCGACGAAATAAATAAAAATTTCAGCATACATAATCAAAATTTCTCTGAGCAGCGGGCGATAATGATCTGTCCCTAATGCCAAACGTAGAGATGCGGTTGCTCCAAGTGGCTGTATTATATTATTATTCGAATCGACAACTCTTTCCTTATTTCCAGTATTTGGAAATGGCAATGTTGCATAAGGTTTCTTTTTCTTATTGGACGCTGCAAACATGAATCCTTTATCAATTTCTTGGCCGCCTTTTGGGCTAACGTATATACGTTCATCGTTTATCTGGAAACAGGTCATGCCATCCACTTGGCGCAGTTTTCGTGAAATCAGGAACTTAAGCGTGTTTCTTATATAAATCAATATCTCCTTTCGAGTATTACGAAAATTAGCCACCTTGTAACGGAAAGGCATTCGTCGGAGAGACCGTTTCTTTACCGGGATCGCCATTATAATAAAGAAATTTAATTTTTAATACTTTGTTTAATATTTTATTTTCAGTATTGTTCGTAAAACGATAAAATATACAGCAATGCTTGCTGTGGGAAATTTGAATCAATGAACAAAGTCTACTTTTGCTATACAGAGATTGTCGGAAAATTTAGTAAGAACATACTTTGATCAAAAATTTCCTGGAATCATCACAGTCAACTGATTTGCTGTCCGCTTTTTTAATTGCCACATTTGGCATTGACATTCCATTCTTGTGCCAGCGCAGGATCCATCGAAACATTTTTAATATTAGTGCTATCTTCGATGTTTGGGTAATCTCATCTCGGGTGCTGTAATGCGTTCCAAGAAGCGGTTTCTTGAGCCGACCGAATGGGAAAAAATCTCCGGGAGTCTGATATTTATATATTTTGAGTGTAAGAATGCAAACTTTTGAGGTGCTTCTAGTGTGCTGATGTGATGGTATCCTGTTATCGGCAGACTCCGCACTCAATTCCTACTCTTACCGCCACGTAGTGCACCCTGGTAAGCTGAGCAACCTTGATGAAGATACCAAGGTAACAACCCGTGTGGTAGTCTTGGTCAGGGCTAACAAGAGAGGAATCTCTCATTTTTTAGGCCATTGGTCTAACAACTCTTTAAAGATTTCTAGCAACCGTTTAGAACTAGGGGAACTCGTGGAGCAAATAACTCTCTATACACATATAATTATTTTATATGAAAGGTAAAAGAACATAATCCATTGGTATCTAATTAAGCGAAAACGAGGAAGGTTCTTTTGTTAAAAGCGGACACAAAGGGTGTCTCCCAAAATCTGCTTACTCAAAATTAACGTTCCACTGCTAATAAGTGAGATACAAATAGAACAACTGAGGCAAAAGCAGCTGGCTGAGCAAACCTCTATAGGATTTGAAGGCAGCCTGACTGATTTGCGACCCCGCCACATGCCCGCCATTAGCAGCTACTTTCGCATAGGTGCAGTCGTCAGTAGCAGCAAATCCACCGTGTTGTTTAAAGGTCGCAGCAAAATGCCGTCCAGGATTAGTTGCATCATTAAAGTTGTGGACAAGCGCAAGATGGGTATGGAGTTTATGGAGTCGGCGTTAACCGAGTTTGATTGTCTGCGTCAGCTGCAGACACATGAGAATATACTGGAGCTGTATTTGTCCCTAGAGCATGTCTTGTCTCTTCTACATAGTAACGGAATGCATGGTTGCGAATTTGTTTGAATTGCTGGAACGCTTGGGTCCCTTTACGGTGCTGCGTCAAGTGGGTGCCGGCCTGCAGCATATGCACCAACTGCAATTTGTGCATCGCGACATCAAGCTGGAGAACATATTGACGCGAACTGTGGCCAACAATCCGCTGGCCATTATAAAGATTGCTGACTTTGGCCTGGCCGTGCTTTGTGCCAATAAACCGCTGAAGCAAAGATGCGGCACGGTGCCCTATATGGTACCAGAGCTTATTAAAGGTCACAGCTACAGCTATCCTGTGGATGCTTGGGCGCTGGGCGTGATCCTATACTACGTAGTCTGCTATGAAATGCCCTTTGGTGAGCAATGCGCTGCGACCACTGAAATCTTCGATGTTGTGTTGTATCAGCCGTATGAGCTTAAGCCGGACATGGAGCAGGTGCTAAGCAGTCCGCTTAAAGAACTGCTGGTGGGTCTGCTGCAGAAGCAGCCCCAAGAACGTCTAACCATCGTACAAGTGTTGAAAAGTAAATTTATGCCCCCCGAATATGTTTAAGTGTAGCTGGTACTCATTTACAAATAAAATTTAATATAAAAAACTAAGAAGCAAACTAAAAAAATATTTATATAATAGGTCTATGCTCAAAGACAGCAAAACTGCAACTAAATTTCTGTCTAAAACTGGGCCTGCTTTTATACTAACCTGTCTGAGGCGAGGATGACAATTGTGACAAGTCGATAAATTGTTTTTTTTATCGATTGGTTGGTTACTATAGTTATCGAGTACTATAGCGCGTTTTTTAAAATAGTTTTTAAAATTTGTTTAAAATTGTTTATTTCATTTTATTTTTTGTATGTCAGCTATACGAGATAATATACCAAATTGAATGCCAGTTGAACTTTATTTTAGACTTACCTTTTGTGTGAAGTTTGATCAATATTGGTGCACTATTGCACATAGCTACCATACAAAAGTTGAACCAGTTTTCTGCGAACTTTTTTGCTTTGCCTTGTGAAATTCATTGGTTCATGAATAGGTCATGTTTGTGGTCTTATTTTAATGAGCTACAATTAGAAGGTTATGCAAAGCAACTCAGTCGTGCCTCTCTAAAAAAAAAGAGAATACAGGGTCAATTTTGGTATTTTATTTTTAAAAAATAAGAAACTTTTAGTTGCTGTCTTCAGGCTTCATTTTATTTTAAACCTCCGGATTTCGTTTTATTTTTTTGTTCTTTCTACTTCGGCGTATACTTTATGGGCTCTTATCGAACTCCTCATTTGGGTTCTGCGGAGGATTTATAAATTTTTAATAAGAAAAAGCATTAATGAGAGTTAATTAAAAAAAAATATTGTTTAAAACTAAAGTTAACTTGAGGTATTGTCTTAACCATATTAGCAAAAGCACAAGACTTGGCTTAAGTGAATCTATAATTTTTGGTATATACATTTTTTTTGATTACTGATTTTTTTTTTCAACTTTAATAATCTAGCAAAACTTAAGCTATAATATGATAAACTCTGGTTAATAGGAAAGCTGTTCCACAAATAGCCAATCTAACATATTATATAAAAAAAAATTGATGCGCATAAAATAATTTCCATGAGGTACATTTCTTTATTTTTTTTTTGTTCCCTGTTGGAGCATAGGGCATCTTCAATTGCTATCTTCCATCGAACACGATTTTGGACTATCTTCCCCAATTACATAGTTCCAGCTTTACCCCAGCGATTTCAATTCAGCTTCCGCGGATCTTCTCCAGGTGGTACGCGATCTTTCAATGCTGCGTCGTGTCTCTCTGCGTAAGCCAACTACATAAATTTGTATACCATATACCGTATGGTACCAAGGGTATATTAAGTTTGTGTAAGCCGAAAATGTATGTAACTTATAGAAGAAGACGTCGGAGACCCCCCAAAGTTACATAAAATATGATCAGGGTGACTAGAGAAATCGATATACCCATGTCCGTCTGTCCGTCCTACATCTAACAGCCAATTGGCATATTCTACAGAGTCTCCTTGAGCTCTCATATTTTTATACCCTGTACCGTATGGTACAAAGAGTATGTTAAGTTTGTGCAAGCCGAAAATGTATGTAACATATAGAAGGAATCGTCGGAGACACCCCAAAGTTACTTACCAAATGGTCAGGGGGACTAGAAAAGTAGATATACCCATGTTCGTCCGTTGTCTGTCTGTCCGTCCGTTTGAACGCCTAGATCTCAGAGATGGTAGGAGCTAGAGTAACCAAACTTTCACATTAGATCCCATATTATTCCATAGGAGACAAGTTTATTTTATTTTTTTGATATCGGGGTTAAATTATATAGCTCCCATAGGGGTGTTTCAAACGACCTCGAAAAAAATAAAAGTTTTAGATAAATAATTCGTTTGTTCATGAAGATATTGTAACCAAATTTGGCACTCAAAATGTTTTGATAGTTCCCATGCACTTTACCAAATTTGATCAAAATCGTTTAATTATAGCTCCCATAGGACCGATCGGTCAAAATAACTTTTTTTATACAAAATTCGCTATGTTTAATTTTTAGTAAAGATATCCTAACCAGATTTGGCTTCAGAAATTTTTTAGATTACCCATGCATTGTACCAAATTTGAACCAAATCGGTTATATCATATAGCACCCGATCTTCCAAAAAATCGATTTTTGAACAAAACTTGTTGTGTTTCGTTTGTTTGTGAAGATATAAATATCAAATTCGGTATTCGTTAGTTTTTATAGTTGTTAAGCACTGTACTAAATTTATTCAAAATCTGTTGACTATCGGTGAAAAAAAAAATTTTTGCTTAAAAATTCTTCTGTTTTTGGTTTTTTGTGAAGAAATCGGACTTTATTACAAGCTAGTGGTACAGGGTATCCTAAAGTCGTCCGCGCCCGACTTTACGTCCGCCATTTTTTTTCAGTTTTAGATTGTGGAATTTATCCCACAAGTGCGATGTCTTCAAAAACGCGCCTAGTATTTGGCGCTTTCCGCCTTTCTTTGCTACAAACAACACTTGCCAAAAATTTCCACCAAATACAACGATCTTCCCGGTGAACTGCTTTTCGCTTGCGTGTATATCCTCAGTATGGCTTGATGTATCATCGAAGCCACATCCCAAATAATCACGTCTACGTCCTGTTGTTGTTGCTTCAATTTTCTTCTCAAATTTAACGTTCCGTATTCATTATCAATGTGTAATGGCAAATTGAAAGTCTTGTGAGCCGTTCGCCCGTATGGAAGAAGTATATCAGCGATCCCAGTGCAGGCAATATTTGCGATTTTTCTCTTCAAGGCCTTCAACGCTTTGTAAAAAAAAGTCTAACCGGTTCCGCCAGATCCATCTATAAAGAATAACTTCTGCGCTGATTTACCCAATATCGACCTTCGTATAATGTCGCGAGCATGTTTCTGGTCTTCGTTCATCTGCTCGGACAGACGATATTATAAGCTGATTTATGAAATTTCATCAATACCATGAGAAAAAAAACTTTTTTGTATAATAGAAGGATATGGGTGCGAAATCGACGAAGCCATTAAATAAAAATTGTAACAATCTTTTAGTCCAAAAATAAATTTAGAATTGCTGTTGTAACAGCAATAAAAATAGAGATGACTTGAATTTGAACTTCATCTTAGAAATAAAAAGCGCTTCAAGATGTTTGCAATCAATACCTAAGAAGTATGGAAATGGAACACTGCGTCCGATGTCCATGTCTTCTGAGAACTTTTGTCAAGGTGTGCTTTAAAGCGCTCATCCGAGCTCCCTAGATTTAACTAGAATAAGACCAGCATGTCAATATGAGTTGAAACTCAACACTGGCCCATTGATTTAATGGCCATGATGATACAGAAGAGAAGCAGATAGAAAGCAAAAAAGTTATTACCTTGCGAAATTCACCAAATATCTGGTAAACCCGTCTGTCTGTCAGAGATGTCTCTAGCAGAGCTGGCTTGTTTTACGAATTCTCTAAATGGCTTAGTAAGTAGTGAAGTATTCAATCAGAGCGCCCATCAACCCAACTTCATTAACCAAACTTTACAAAATAATGTGAACAATAAGCTTGTCCAACACGAAAATTTGAAATCAATGAGAAGAAACTTATAATCTCATCATCTTGATTTTAACATCAAAATTTAATAGCTTACATATGTAAAATGTATTAACAAGCTTGTTTGCAGCCATTTTGTTTGTGTCCGTGTGTGTGTGTGTCAGCTCTGACAATCTATTATATAAACTAAGCTACTTATTGCAAAGAACTTTTGAGTGAGAATTCTATGCAAATTTTGACTCATACTCAAGACAAAAAACAGCTTTTCGGAGTCCGCCTTTCTAACTATTCAAGATCTTCTTTAAAACTATCCATAAAGTACACAAAGTCTTTGTGTTATATTTAGTTGGGTTTTAGTATTTTCAAACACTGCATATGCCGCACACTCGTTTACAAACACTCACACACAAAAACTTACTTAGTGCTAGTAAACATGTATGTTATCTAGGTGTGTGTGTGTGAGCGTGTGTTTAAGTGTGTGTGAGCTTTGTTGTGAAAACATACCTAATTAGTGTCAACTATTAACATAAAGAGTGCACTTCACATAAGAACTTGAGACGATAACAACGACAATATTCCAACACTGGCAACAGCAACAACAACTACAACACAACAATAGCCGAGATGATGACGATGATGTTGATGATAATGACGATGACGATAAAGATGATGAGCTAGAGATGAGGACGACTCGACTATGATGTCGTTTTTCGCTTGGCCATAACTTACTCTCAACTTGAAGTTGACTAAGCACAACACAATGAAAACGCAAGAGCAGAGTTAAGCACACCAAATTGTCCTTAATATTATACAGTAAAAATAAAAGTAAAAAAATAAATAAATAAAATGTGTTACAGTCGAGACTTCCAGTAGACTGTTGAATACTCTCAACATTGAATTGCTTTAGGGAAAATTTAATGCTCAAGTCTAGTGGCTTATTTTTTAATCTAAACTGCATGTCGATAGCAGCCAACAAGCAGTGTTGTGAAAATATTTTTGCAGCTGAATGCGAGCAGTACTGATCTTTTGCTGGAATTTTGTACTCAAGATTCTGTTGTGGTCCAAGGTGACGGCAAGTAGTGTGATATAAGCAACCCATATATTGGGTGATTCATTAAGACCTTTTTTTTTAATGATTTGGCAAATGCAAATTTCAAAGGAATGATGGGATCTTTATTTATGATTTCGAAAGGATATTTTATGGCATTTATTTTTTAAAAATAATCTCGTTCAAATGTTGGCCGCAACTGCGTTTTAAATGGTCCATCCTGAAGGTCCAATTTTCCATGACTCGTTAAACATTTCCACTGGTATTTGGCCAATAACACGAGTAATGTTGGCTTCCAAGGCCTCCGTTGCTGGTTTGTCCACGTAAACTTTTGACTTTACGTAACCCCAAAGAAAAAAGTCAAGCGGTGTGATATCGCACGATCTTGGCGGCCAAAGTACGGGTCCCGTACGTGAAATTAATCGCTCACCAAATTGACCTCGCAATAGAGCCATTGTTTCATTGGCAATTTGGACAGGAGCGTCATCCTGTTGGAACCAAATGTCGTCGAGATCACGGGCAACAATTTCAGGCAGCAAAAAGTCCGTTAACATGGTCCGATAGCGTGCGCCATTGATGGTAACGTTCGCAACTTGCTCATTTTTAAAAAAATACGGACCAATGATTCCACCAGCCCACAGACCGCACCAAACCGTTGTTTTTCTTGGATGTAATGGCAGCTGGTGAACCTCTTCGGGTTGATCTTCTCCCCAAATACTGTAATTTTGCTTATTCATGAAGTCGTGGAGCCAAAAGTGGGCCTCATCACTTAACAAAATTTTGGTCGAAAACAACGGATCTTCATCGATCTTACCAAGAGCCTATTCACTAAAACGGCGACGTACAGGAAGGTCATTCGGCTTCAATTCTTGCCTGAGTTGAATTTTGTATTATTGTATTATTATGAGGTGTAGAAACGTACGCGACCCATGTGGATCTATTGTACGCCCTTCATGGCTCAGAGCTCTCCCAAAAGTCCTGTGACCTGCATCTATTGCAGTATTTGGTTTGGACTTATGGTAACAACGGTCTCCGGTGGGAGAACGTACATGCTCAGGACTTTGTTTCTTTTCCACTGTCCCTAAGGCCTATTTTATTTAGGTGACTGCGGAAACAATAGTGTCCCGTCAATAGTCAGGATCCTCATGGTATTTTCCCGTAGGTTATCAGACAGGCTTGTCTATATCAATTATTGTAAATACCCTCATCATTATTACTATAATGTATAATTAATTAAGTATCCCCTTAATGCTCAGAGCTCTTCCAAATGTCCAATGGCTTGCATTTATTCCTGTATCTTGTTTGAACTTGAGGTAACAACGATCTCAGGTGGAAGAACGTACATGCCCAGGAGCTTGTTTCTTTTCCACATATTTAATGCACTGAAGTTTCTTCCTCCATCCTGCAGAAGTGACATTGTCTAGTATCCCTGAAGCCTATTTTATTTAGGTGACTGCGGAAACAATAGCGTCCCGTCAATAGGCCAGTCAGGATGCCTCACGGTATTTTCCCGTAGGTTATCATAAGTTTGAACGTCTTACGGTTATAATTGGAGTGGATGGTTTTTCATTGCAGTCTTTTGTTTTCCTCTGCCGTTCTCAGTAGGTCCCTTACTACATGGTTACCAATACGGCCAGGTCCAATTAGCGGCGTTACTGCATCTTACTAGTTTAGCTGCAAGCTTGTCAACTGACTGAAGATAAGACTTTGATTTTTTAAAGAAAGAGCAAAGAATACAGTTTCTAGGAAATAAGTGTGGCCAAAGCATATGAGGACGCATATCTTATTCGCGGAACGTTGTAAAAATGTTAAAGAAATCCGTGCATTTAAATGCTGGCGGATGGTACTATGAAAATGCCCGAGGATGCCACAATATAGCACAAAATGATATTGCTTTAGCTTTACGTGTACGATATCGATGTTTTCTACGATTATCGGCCATAATCCTCGAACTTCACGAAATTTGGCAGTGAGTGATTATCGCCTGTGACAGGTGGGATATTGGTTGTCACCAAAAATCGTTGTAATCTCCTTTGGATAGTCCTTGTTCAAAATAAATTGCAGCACGACAATATTCACGGTTGCATTCCATTAGGATTCCATTAGGTAGGGTGACTAGAGTTGGCATCTTCCTCCATGCTACAGAAGCGACATAGTCCACTATCCACTATGCCAATTTTGTTAAGGAGACAGAGGAGACCGTCAGAAGACCCGTCAGAATTCTCACGGTGTTCTTTCCGTGAGTAACTTTAACTTTGAACCCCTTACGGTTGAAGTTGGAAAGAAGGGTTTTTGACTGTTTAAGCCCTGATATCAGTCGTTTGTTATTCTCCTCTATTTTCAGTTGGTCCCATACCACGTGGTTACCAATCTCACAGTATGGTTCAGGACCGTTTAGCTTATTTCAAGGAATGTTGTTGTTCTGGAACCCATCTAATCGTGAGCTTATTCCTGGACCCAAATTTATCCAGTGATGTTCCCACTTCTTTGACCAGCCTTGATGTGATCTTGGCTTTGCTTAATGCCTTTATTGCTGCTTGATTATCAGATAGGATGGAAATATCCTTGTCATGGTAGTTCTTTTGCAGATAGAATTCTACACGTCTTCTATCAGCTTGGAAAATGCTGGTGTGTCTGCCTAGAAGTTCGTAATATTTGGTCCTGGGTCCTACAACCCCCAGGTCGCTTCCTTGATCAGTGAGTGATCCGTCAACCCATAGTCTGTCACGCCTTTTTCTGCCCATCATATACGAATACACAAATCTTTCACGAAGTACACACTATGGCTGCAGGGTATGCACATAATAGGGTTGCCCTAGTTGATGACGTAGTTGATGTTGGGTGCAGTTTGTTGTTGCTGCTGTGAAAGTAAAATGCAACATAATACGCGTTGCATTATCTGTGCGCTCTTCAAAGTCAAATGAAGTGAAGTGAAGCTTGTGTGTGTTTGTCGGTATGTGTGTGTTGTGTGTGCCACAACCTGAGTGTGGCGGTTGCTTTGCCAATCTCTGTGTGTGTGTGTGTGTACTGCTTTTGCTAACGTCAAGTATCATTGTGGCAATAATGATGCTGCAACTGCAACAACAATATACTACCTACCTACTGTACAAACATTTTAATGTAGCTGTAAAACAATAACAGCAGCAACAACCAGAAACCGTCGTCAGTGTTGCACAACAACCAACAGGCAGCCAAAGTAACCAACAACAACAAACCACACATGCAACACTTTGGACAGCAGCCGGCCATTAAGGTCTGAGCGTGCGTGCGTGCGTCACCAAACTCAACTATTTCCTGGTACACATCCTGCAACAGGAAATCAGCAACATGCACATGCCACAAGTACACACACACTCACACACACAAACATAGACACCCCAGGAGGGGCTGGTAGGGAACTGACTTTACATTGGCCGAGAATAAAGCTTAAAACAACATTTAAATAGTTGCACACTAAAAACACTTACGTCCAACAGATAGAAAGGCTGAACTACACTGAAAAAAATTAAGGTATCAATTAAAAAAAAAAAGGCCTAATAAGTCAGAACTAAGATGATGTAGCTCGAGAATTTTGGTTTCTCTAGCTATTACCAATTCTAAGGTCTATGCGTTTAGCGTTCTTGAGTTCTGCTGAACATATGCGAGGTAAGTTTGAAAGATATCCAATGTCTCTTTTTTTAATGCCTATGTTGCATATATTTGTTAAAGACTATTATACTCAAAATTCTTAGCTTTGGTAGCGGGTTTGAAAAATGTAGAATTTTTGTCGATTGGGGTGATCCCCTAAGAACTCCGTACATTCTGAGCATTGTTAGCCATCTATGCATAGAAATCTTCCCTTAATAGACAAACAACTGATTTGAAGAGTGATCTTTTGCAATTAAATCAAAAAATAAACGTAATCTATTTGTTATATTAATTTTGTTTTAAACACAATTAAGCTTTTAAATAAACAAATTTAAAAAATAATACAAATTTTTTTGATTTAGCAATAACCCAGATAGCTGATTAGAATAGACTGGAAGAAACAAAAAAAAAGTATAAAAAAATCATATAAATCTCATTTTAATTTTATAAACTTTCTTTCAGTTAAAGGATGATTTCTTTAAAATTATTTTAATAGTTTTTGCATTAAATACAACCATTATAATTATTATTTGTCAGAGATATTAGCTCTACTTTGCTTCCGCCGTTTTCCAAAAGATGGCGCTAGTAGCCAGTAATAGTTCAAATAAATAAATCACAGCTGTTTTCCATCAGTTTTGACATCGATAAATATAACCTTACATCGATATTAGTTAATTTTTGTTTGCGTCATATAGTTACACTTAATTAAATATGTCAACTTATAAACCGAATTCACGTCATCTGCGGGAGATTTTACTTTTTCATTTCAACATGAAAAAACCGGCGGCTGAGGCTCATCGGGTTATTTCAAGTACTTATGGTGATGATACTATTAGTGAAAGAACGTGTCGCGAGTGGTTCCAGCGCTTTAAAAGCGGTGATTTTGTTGTTGAAGATCGGCATAGCGGTGGCAGAGAAAAAACTTTTGAGGATGATGAACTGGAGGCTTTACTTAATGAAGACTCGTGCCAAACTCAAGAACAGCTAGCAAAATCATTGGGAGTAACTCAGCAAGCAGTATCAAAACGCCTGGAACAGCTGGGGATGATCCAAAAACAAGGATACTGGGTACCGTATCAGTTAAAACCAAGAGATGTTGAGCGACGTTTATTTGCTTGTGAACAGCTGCTTGAAAGACAAAAACGAAAAGGATTTCTTCATCGTATTGTTACTGGGGACGAAAAATGGGTGCACTACGACAACCCTACGCGACGCGCATCATGGGGATTGCCCGGCCACACTCCTGCCGACACCTCGAAGAATAAAGGTCATGTTGTGTATTTGGTGGGATCAGCTTGGCGTAATTTATTATGAGCTGCTAAAACCTTCTGAAAAAATTACTGGTGCACTTTATCGAACGCAATTATGCGTTTGAGTCGGGCATTGAAAGCAAAACGGCCACAATACGCTGATAGACACGAAAAGTAATTTTGCAACATGACAATGCTCGACCTCACGTGGCGAAAGTAGTCAAGACGTACCTCGAAACACTGAAATAGGAAATTCTACCTCACCCCATATACTCTCTAGATGTTGCTCCATCTGATTACCATTTATTTAGGTCGCGCACTACGGCCTAGCGGGCCAGTGCTTCGATTCTTTTGAAAAAGTGAAAGAATGGATCGATTCTTGATCTTATCAAAGGATGAAGAATTTTTCCGACGCGGGATTCGTTTGTTGCCTGAAAGATGGGCCAAAGTAGTGGAAAGTGACGGACAATACTTTGAAACATAAATAAGATACCATTTTTTTTATATAATTTTTAAAATAAAAAAAAAACGGGAGCAAAGTTGTAGATCTAATATATACCTTCCTCATCTTAAGAAAGAAAGTGAAGGATAATTTTTTTGACTTATTGTATATTTTTTTTTAATACATAGTTTCATATTTGTCATAATATTTAAATAAGTATGTTACTTGCAAACTATTATTAATAGGATAAAATGACTTTAATAAAAATAGGCTACAAAATTAAAAAATTAGCCAGAGATGTCTACTTTCTTCATCTTAAGAACAAAGTGTGTATTTATACTTCTTCTTCTTCATATTTTCAAAAATTAAATTCAAAAATTAGCTAGATTTGCCATTTTCTGCATCTTATAAACAAATATAAATGATTTATATCTGGCTTTATCAGTTAGTCTCCTATATTTGGTTCCAATTGCAGCAATTTTATTAATTTTCTGTTATTCTCGAAGCTTATCTTTGACAAGAAAAGGCTAAAAAACGAAAAGCTTTGCCTGAGGAGTCTTCGTTCTTCATCCTAAGAAAGCAAATTAAAACAAAATTGTGTGCTCTACTTTTCTTTTTAATTTTCTTTATTAAAAAAAAAAAAACGAATAAATCTTGTTTTCAAACATGTTTCAAAAATTTTATAATTTAAATAAAACAATAAAAAGCCAATGACGTACTAATTTAGAAATAAAAAATGTAAAATGTATTTTCACTTTTTTAACTTCTCAATATTTTTTAAAATAATCGAAAAATTGGTAAAAAGTTTTTAATAAATTCGTTTTTCTTGTTTGACTTGGGCTATGCTAATCATAAACTAGACGACGATAAAAATTAATCCAGCTTATTTTTTTATACCTTTTATTAAGGGGCACACCTAGTGTGACAGCCTAAAAAAAAGGCCATTTTTGGGAATTAATAAAAAAAAAACTAGTGAATCCATTTATTTAAAATTTTGAGGGTATATTTATACATGTTTTGAGAATACAAAGTAAAATTTTTGAAATATAATATTAAATATTTTTGAAAAGAAACGCGATCTCAGGTATATACCAACTTTCTAACTGCCGAGCGGCTACTCTTTTAAATGGCTGTAACTCAAAAGCTATTTAAGATATCGATTTAAAATTTTAGTGTTATTTTTAAAGGTATAACGTATCGAAATATGGAAAAAAAATCGATTTTTTGAAAATTTCACACTAGGTGTGCCCCTTAAGTTTGTGCAAGCCGAAAATGCATGTAACATATAGAAGGAATCGTCGAAGACTCCTCAAAGTTACCTAAAATATGATCAGGGTGACTGAAGAAGTCGATTTACCCATGTCCGTCTGTCCGTCCGTCCGTCTGTCGGTCCGTCCGTCCGTTTGAGCGTCTAGATCTCAGAGATGGTAAGAGCTAGATTTACCAAACTTTCACATTAGATCCCATATTATTCCATAGGATTTTATTTTATTTTTTGATATCGGGGATAAATTATATAGCTCTCATATGGGTGTTTGAGACGACCTCGACAAAAAAAAAGCGTTTTAGATGAATAATTCGTTTGTTTATTAAGATATCGTAACCAAATTTGGTATTCAAGAGTTCTTTATAGTTCCCAATCACTGTACCAAATTTGATCAAAATCGGTTGACTATATCATATAGCTCCCATAGGACCGATCGGCCAAAATAACTTTTTTAAAGAAAAATTCGCTATATTTCGTTTTTTAATAAAGATATCGTAACCAGATTTGGCGTTTGGAAATTTTTTAGACCATTTAAGCAATGTGCCAAATTTGAACAAAATCGGTTGACTATATCATATAGCTACCATAGGTCCGATCTTCCAAAAAATCGATTTTTTAACCAAATTTCTTGTGTTTCGTTTGTTTGTTAAGATATTGGGATCAAATTTGACATTCGTGAGTATTTTATAGTTCCTAAGCACTGTACTAAATTTAATCCAAATCGTTTGACTAGATCATATAGCTCCCATAGGACCAATCGGTCCAAAAACACGTTTTTTATACAAAATTCGATGTGTTTTGTTTGTTTGTAAAGATATTTGAAATAAATTTGGCATTCATATCTTTTTTAAGGTATTTAAGCACTGTGTCAAATTTTAGTGAAATCGGTTGACTATATCATATAGCTCCCATAGGAACGATCGGTCAAAAAAAAAATTTTTGCTTAAAAATTCTTCTGTTTTTGGTTTTTTGTGAAGAAATCGGACTTTATTACAAGCTAGTGGTACAGGGTATCCTAAAGTCGTCCGTGCCCGACTTTACGTCCGCCATTTTTTTTTTAATTTTTTCGTATTTTTAAAGAATATTCGAATAAATTGGTCAGATTCATTTGACTAGTTTTTTTTTCAAGCTAAGTGACACTCAAAAAAAGCGAATCAAAGGTAAATTTTGGTATCCTCAACATGATTAAGTCATTTCCGTAGTAAAATGGCACGCATAAACCGAAAATGAAGTCCAGAAATTTTTACCATTAAACAAATCTTGAAATATTTCGAAAAAAAAACACTTTTCGAAATAAAAAATAAATGATCACATTCTGACTATTTTTATTGCTAAACTGCAGATAATTTAATTGCCCATAGATTAAATTGGGAACATAATTTTTGGTAATTTCGAACGTACATTTAAAAATTGAAAAAAAAGTCTTACCGCTTTTTTCATGGCTAGTAAGCTTGATCGATTTCGAAAAAAATTAGTTTATCAAAATCGGAGCAAAAATTTGGAAATAACATGAATTTTTTTAAAAAGTGAAAAATTTAAATTTGTTTTAAAATCCGAAAAGATATGGTTACGAAATTTAACATTCGAAAGTTTCAAGAGCTGTCTAGCTTTGTAAAAAATTTTATAAAAATAAGTTTACCATATATTTTCCGCAAGCTTGTCTTTGCAAGCGCGTAGTTCTAGTTGTATTCGTCGCATCGGTTCACGCTAGAGCTTTTTGGAAAGCTCTTTTCACGTGCTAACACGTGTTTGATTAATTGTTGTTTGCTTTTAGTCGTTCGTGAGTTATAGCGTCGCAAACATGGAGCAAAATAAAGAGAAAATACGGCATATTTTACAGTACTACTACGATAAAGGCAAAAATGCATCACATGCTGCCAATAAAATTTGTCCAGTTTATGGACCCGATACAGTTTCCATTTCCACCGCACAACGATGGTTTCAACGTTTTCGTTCTGGTGCAGAGGTGATCGAAGATGCGCCACGGTCCGGAAGGCCTGTTGTCGTAAATTGCGATAAAATCGCTGAATTGATCGAAAGAGACCGGCATAGTAGCAGCCGTAGCATCGGCCAAGAGCTGGGCATGAGTCATCAAACCGTTATAAACCATTTGAAGAAGCTTGGATTGAAAAAGAAGCTCGATGTATGGGTGCCACACGACTTGACGCAAAAAAACATTTTTGACCGTATGGATGCATGCGAATCGCTTCTGAATCGCAACAAAATCGACCCGTTTTTGAAGCGGATGGTGACTGGCGATGAAAAGTGGGTCACTTACGACAACGTGAAGCGTAAACGGTCGTGGTCGAAAAGCGGGGAAGCTGCCCAGACGGTGGCCAAGCCTGGATTGACGGCCAGGAAGGTTCTTCTGTGTGTTTGGTGGGATTGGCAGGGAATCATCCACTATGAGCTGCTCCCCTATGGCCAAACGCTCAATTCGGACCTGTACTGCCAACAACTGGACCGCTTGAATGCAGCACTCATGCAGAAGAGGCCATCTTTGATCAACAGAGGCCGAATTGTCTTCCATCAGCACAACGCCAGGCCACACACATCTTTGGTGACGCGCCAGAAGCTCCGGGAGCTCGGATGGGAGGTTCTTTTGCATCCACCGTATAGTCCGGATCTCGCACCAAGTGATTACCACCTATTTCTGTCCATGACGAACGCGCTTGGTAATCGGAAGTTGTCCACAAGAGAGTCCTGTGAAAATTGGCTCTCCGAGTTTTTTGACAATAGGGAAGCGAGCTTCTATAAGAGGGGCATTATGAAGTTGGCATCTCGTTGGGAACTCGTCATCGAACAAAACGGCGCATATTTGACTTAAATCGCATTATTATAACCAATTTTATGAACAATTGAAAATTCAATAAAAATACCGCAAGACTTTTTTGACAACCTTATATCTATATCTATATACTATATATCATATAGCACCCATAGGATCGATTGTTAAAAAAAATTAATTTTTTGCTCTTTTATATTTTATATTTCAGTTTTTTGACGATATTGAAATAAATTTGCCTCACCTATTTAACTGTAACT
Organism: Chymomyza amoena; assembly: GCA_037043745.1. Classification (NCBI taxonomy): domain Eukaryota; kingdom Metazoa; phylum Arthropoda; class Insecta; order Diptera; family Drosophilidae; genus Chymomyza; species Chymomyza amoena. The sequence goes on from JBAMAX010003423.1 coordinate 17,071, forward strand.
AGGCCTACGAGTATACCAATCTAAAAATTCAAGATCGATAAAAAAAATTTGAATTATTTTTTACTTATATTTACAAAAACCAAATAGAAAATTAAAATCCGCATGTATACAAAATTAATTATTTTGAAAAAATTTTCAATTTACATTTTTCTAATTCTTAATGCATCATTTTTATCTTTTAGGTATCGTAAAAACGATGTAGAATATGCTTTATATAAAACTTAGATTAAGGATTTCTGACACAACCCTTGTTGTTATGGAAAATTTAATATTAATTGAATTTGTTAAAAAAAATTAGGAAATAAAATTAAAGTTTTATTTAAAATAAAAAAAAAATAAATAAATAAATAATACAAAAAAATTAAATCAAAAGGTAAAATTAATATTTAAATAATACAATAAAAAAAACAAATTAAAATAAATTAATTAAATATAAAATAAAAATAGAAAATTAAAGAAAAAAAAAACAAATAAAATCAATACATAACTCAATAAAAATAAATTTGTAATTATATTAATGTTTAATTTATTAAAATTAAATAAATTAAATTCAGCAATTTTACTTTTTAAAGTAGTTTCACTTTTCACACTCTACTTTTTCGCTCAGTGTAGCAAAGTCACCAACAAAGCAGCCACCGTCCTTTATCTGCTTTAATATGTTGCTGGCCAACACAAAGACTCCAGCGCCCATCGCCCAGTTCTGGCTCGGCTTGGAGTCGGATTCAGGCTCCAGTAAAAGTTTTGCCTTTTAGGTGCAGCACAAATATGCAACATACCAGAAGCCTTGACAGCGGCGGCAACAACTTCAAAATGGTTGCACTGCCTCTCAGCAGGAGCAGAGGCAGCTGCGGCTTAGCCACATCGACACACACACAGACATACGCACACACACAGTTGTCTGAGTTCATGTGGAGTCCTTTGATGAGATTAAGCAAAGGCTGAAAAAGATTTTGTAACTTTGTTAGAAAAAGTGGCATGCAACTTTGAAGTTCAATTTACAAATGTTTTTTATTTTGAGTGTTAAGATATTTCTGGATATGAACACAGCTTAATAGGCTGGCCAAATCTTGGGTCTAACGTTTAAATCAAATCAGCTTTTGGGGGCTCGGGTACTGTCAGAAAGTTGCTAGTCTGACAGCTTTTGGCGCCGAATTCTGGTTCTACTCGGGAACAAGCTTTAATATAGTAATAAATTTCTGCTCTGGCAAGATGCTGTCAGAAGTGGCCAAAAATACACACACACACACACACGCATGCACACAATCATTTATAGCCGTGTGTGTGTGTGTGTGTGTGTGTGTGTGTAAGACACAACTATTTAAGAGCCATAAAAGCTGTAAGCTGTTGCCAAACGGATGTAGCACCCGGATGCAGTTGATAGGCATGAGTTACAGTTCAGGCTTCCACCCAAGCACACACACTCACACACACACACACAGATACCAACGCTTTCCGGCACATTTGGGTAACACAAAGGCCCAGTGCAAACAATGTCTATGGCCGGGATCAGGCTGGCATCCAGGCGACAACATGGCATGCCATGAGTGCAGCCGAGGGGCAGAGTCAAAAGTGTTGCAAAGCTACAAGAGATTTGCAGTTTGTACTAATTGCAACGCATGTAAATCGACAAGCATACACATCCTCATTCCCACATCCTTACTATAAAGTCATAATGACAACGCAGAGCGACAACAACTAAAAGCAAAGTCACTCCATGGTGTATCCTCGGGAAAATTCTATGGAAAACTTCAAGTAGTCCTTAATAGTTAGTTAAGTCGAGTTGAATGCGTTTTTCGTAGCTGCATACAAAAGTAGCGCTCTAATGTAAGAGCAAGCGGGCTAGCTAGACTGCCAAACAAAAAGAGATAGCACTAGTCAGCTGAAGCGGCTTCCCTTGAATATTGAGTGAAATATAGTTTTATTTTTTTAGAGGGGGTTGAGGGAACCAGGGCTGCTGCGCTGGCTTGTCCTTACTTGGTGTCGCTTGTAATTTATTTACATTGCAATTAGTTCCCAGCTACATAAAGGATTATAAACTTTAGCGGGTTGGAGTAGAGTGTGATAAAGTAGGAGGCAAAAATGTTTAAAACGGAAACAAAACGAAAGAGATAAGGCTACGTATATGCAAAGCGAACAAAATACTTTTACAGAGACTTTAAAATATTATGGAAATATTATACGGAAAATAGTTTTAAACAAGGCGCTGGCTTGACAAAAAAAAAGTCCAAATATTTTTGGCTATTAAGCTCTCATAAGTCACTGGCTCTTGGTTTTGTATGAAAATGGTTAAGGAAAGTTGCTCTGAAGTCATACGAGGGTTGCCTTTAAAATAGCGAATAGATAAAAGCAAAAAATTTTTATTGGAACTAGCTTTATGATGACAAAATTTTAGCCACTTAGGTGTGGATACAGCGGCCTTGATAGCCTAGCGACAGGGCACTAGACCATCAACCCAGAGGATGTGGGTTCAAATCCCACATTAAGTATGGTCCTGCACTTTCCACTTCTCCTATTTCCCTAATTTTTCCTGTCTACTCTATATCTGTATCCCATTGTCTTTGTATCACACAGAGCCTGTCCTTGGCCTGAGTGAGTTGGGACGCTTAATCCCAACTGTTGCCTTAACCTACATATCTAGGGGTGGATATGTACAAGATCGGGTTTTCAAAGGTTGCCTCTTTTGGAAACTATACGAGGTGTGTTCAGTATCGCGAATTTTGTGTTTTTTCAAAAATTATTTATTTATTCATGAATATCTATTTTGTCCCCTTCAAAGTAATCCCCATGAGACATTATACACTTGTGCCAACGGTTTTTCCAATCTTCGAAGCACTTTAAAAAATCTTGTTCAGCTCCTCCTTCGCTGCCGTCTTTATCTCGTCAATCGTAGCGTAGCGTCGTCCTTTGATAGGCGTCTTCAGTTTAGGGAACAAGAAAAAGTCACAGGGGGCCAGATCTGTGGAATAAGGTGGCTGCGGCATTATAAGTGTGTTGTTTTTGGCCAAAAAGTCGCGCACAAGCAACGATGTATGAGCAGGAGTGTTATCGTGGTGCAATAGCCAATTTTTGTTCTTCCACAAATCCGGGCCTTTCTGGCGGATTGCTTCGCGCAGGTCATATTCTTTATTGACCATTCTATCCTGTGGCAAGAACTCATGATACACCACGCGCCTGCAATCGAAGAAAACTGTAAGCAAAACTTTTACATTCAAGCGAACTTGGCGCGCTTTTCTCGGTCTTGGTTCGTGTGGCAGCTACCATTGAGATGATTGAGCTTTGGTTTCCACGTCATAACCATAAACCCACGATTCGTCACCAGTTATGACCCTCTGGAGCAAATTTGGGTCGTGGCGGACAGAGTCCAACATCTCATTAGTAATGTTCATGCGATGCTGTTTTTGGTAGAAATTGAGCAAATTTGTTGCGAATTTCGCGGCGACCCATCTCATGCCCAAATCATTCTTAAAAATTGAATGGCACGAGCCAATCGATATGTGTAGGTCCTCAGCAACTTCTCTAACGTTGATTCGACGATTGGCCAATACCATTTTGTTCACTTCATCAATTTATTCGTCTGTTGTTGAAGTGCTCGGTCGTCCGGCACGCTCCTTCGTCGTTTACATCTTCTCGGCCTTCTGAGAACATTTTGTACCACCGATAAACGTTGCTTCGTTCCAAGGTAGCTTCTCCGTATGCCACAGTCAACATTCGGAATGCATCTGCGTACTTGATTTCGTTTTTCACTCAAAATTTGATACAGGTTCTTTGATCCATTTTTTTGAATAGGTAAAAATCGAAGACGAGCCAAAACACGTGCAAGCCTAGCAGCTATCAACAATTAAGTGAACATTCAAAATGGCCGAGCCTATCGGCATAAGGGAGAGACATGAGTACCAACATAACGCCACAAAAAAAATCGAAATACGAATATACTTAACCCGCGAAAATTCAAATTCGCGATACTTTTTGAACACACCTCGTATTTTATCTTTTTTTTGACTTTTGTGTTGTGTTTTTGAGCAGCTTTGCAACAGGTCAACGCAAGGGAAAGCGTGAATACCCCAAATGAAAAACGAAAATATTATCCAAAACAAACTAACAAGCAAACTGGGAATAATATGCCATCTAAGCAATCGTATTTCTTATTTATTGACAGAAAATTTCCAAAAAAGTTCTAAAAGCAGTAATTGGTAAAAAAATATATATAAATTAAGGACTAGTTCAAAAAATGCATATGCAAGCAATAAATAGCTCATCTGTTGGTGTTCCCCACGCACTCAATCTCCGAGGGACGGCACCTGACAAAAGCGATACAACTATTATCGGTTTACCAACACTGCTGGAGCGTTTGCCAACTAAGGCGCGTCGTGTGCGCTTCCTGCGAAATCTGAATGCACAGTTCAGTGGTTTGATTTTGGCCGTTTCCTTAGGGAACTACGGCAGCTTCAAAATGTTACTCAGGGAACTAAACGAGACGCTGCACAGACGCTTGAAATTGACACGCGTCTTGTACAAGCTATACAGGATCACGGGTGATCGTATTAATAGTATGGCTGACTTCTTGGATGGTGATATTGTGGTGTGCTGCTGCCAAAATGAAACCTTTGAAGATGTAGGCTATAATGTTAGTGCCGAGGAGCTGCAGCTGCTTCAAATACAAATAGAACTGCAGCAAAAGCAGCTGACTGAACAAACCTCTATAGGATTTGAAGGCAGCCTGACTGATTTGCGACTCTGCCACATGCCCGCCATTAGCAGCTACTTTCACATAGGTGAAGTCGTCAGTAGCAGCAAATCCATTGTGTTGTTTAAAGATCGCAGCAAAATGCTGTCCAGGATTAGTTGCATCATAAAAGTTGTGGACAAGCGCAAGATGGGTATGGAGTTTATGGAGTCGGTGTTAACCGAGTTTGATTGCCTGCGTCAGCTGCAGACACATGATAATATACTGGAGCTGTATTTGTCCCTAGAGCATGTCTAACTCTTCTACATAGTAACGGAATGCATGGATGCGAATTTGTTTGAATTGCTGGAACGCTTGGGTCCCTTTACGGATCCACAAGCTGCTGCGGTGCTGCGTCAAGTGGGTGCCGGCCTGCAGCATATGCACCAACTGCAATTTGTGCATCGCGACATCAAGCTGGAGAACATATTGACGCGAACTGTGGCCAACAATCCGCTGGCCATTATAAAGATTGCTGAGTTTGGCCTGGCCGTGCGTGAAATCTTCGATGTTGTGTTGTATCAGCCGTATGAGCTTAAGCCGGACATGGAGCAGGTGCTAAGCAGTCCGCTTAAAGAACTGCTGGTGGATCTGCTGCAGAAGCAGCCCCAAGAACGTCTAACCACCGAACAAGTGTTGAAAAGTAAATTTATGCCCCCCGAATATGTTTAAGTGTAGCTGGTACTCATTTACAAATAAAATTTAATAAAAAAAATTAAGAAGCAAACTAAAAAAATATTTATATAATAGCTCTATGCTCAAAGACAGCAAAACTGCAACTAAAATTCTGTCTAAAACTGGACCTGCTTTTATACTAACTTTGCCGAAGCGAGGATGACAATTCTGACAAATCGATTCCTTTTTTGTTATCGATTATTTAGATACTTTGTTTTTTTTTATCGATTGGTTGGTTACTATAGTTATCGAGTACTATAGCTATATGTCAGCTATACGAGATAATATAGCAAATTAAATGCCAGTTGAACTTTATTTCAGAGTTACCATTTGTGTGAAGTTTGATCAAAATTGGTGCACTATTGCACATAGCTGCCATATAAAAGTTGAACCAGTTTTCTTCGAACTTTTTTGCTTTGCCTTTTGAAATTCATGGGTTCATGAGGAGGTCAAGTTTGTGGTCTTATTTTAATGATCTACAATTAGAAGGTTATGCAAAGCAACTCAGTCGTGCCTCTCTAAAAAAAGAGAGAATACAGGTTCAATTTTGGTATTTTATTTTAAAAAAATTTTAAAAATTTTCGTTGCTGTCTTCAGGCTTCATTTTATTTTAAACCTCCGGATTTTGTTTTTTTTTTTGTTCTTTCTACTTCGGCATATACTTTATGTTATCCTATCCAATTCGTGCTTTGGGTTCTGCGAAGGATTTATAGATTTTTAATAAGAAAGGCCCAAAGCATTAATATGAGTTAATTAAAAAAAAATATATTGTTTAAAATTAAACTAAATCTGAGGTATTGTCATAGCCTTATTAGCAAAAAGCGCATTAATAGTTTAAATTCCTTCCTTTATTGTTTACAACATCGTTAATTCGTTTTGGCATTGAATTAATACGAATTTTTACGCGTTATTTCTTATTAAGGTCTAATCAAGGTCTCAAATTGACGACCTTTCCTGCAGACCTTTTTAGAAAGTTTTCCCCCAAAGGTCTTTGATGTGGTTTTAGTCGGGGCTGATAGCCGGCCAAGTCCAATTATCTTTATAGTGGTCTCCGCAAAGTCAATAAGGACACTGTCTAAACGCTCTTCATAGGTGTCTGAATTGGTCCTGGTAGGAATAAAGCACTATGAAGACTTCCCCCCATACCCCCAAATCATAAGCGATCCATCACCGCTTGTGGCATGTGTTCCGCGGTTGCCTGACGTCTCTCCAATATTTGAATTATTAAACTTTTTTTCGTATGAAGAACATTTCGACACTCTGCGCCCCAAAATTTATATTATTCATCAAAGCCCAAACGTGCGGTTATATGGCGCTTCTGCAACTTGAGAACATGCTCCCTGGAAGCATATTTCATGTTGTTGTTCCCATTCAAAATTTGGTTAACCTGTCTCCTAGATACAGTGAGACCTAAATGGCATTGCATTTCCAAGCAGGACATATTTTATTGACCCGCCAGTTGATAAATTTGCCTGTTACTGCGGTCGTCGATGGTTGAAGGTCGGCCCATTTTCTTGAATTTTCCATAACTAGTTATCTGGATTTCTGAGAAAGTTTGAATTCGTGTTCCTATGACGGTTCAGTCTTGAAAAATTTTTTGTATTTTCGTTTCACTTTCATATATTCCTCTGACTATGGCTTTCTATAAATAGATTATAACAGCAGACTTATTAGATTTATTTCAGAAATGCATTTACGCATATAATTAAGAAAAAAACAAATACAAATGTAATACAGAAATCTTAATAATTTTTTTTTTAAATCTGTCAAAAGACTCTTTAAATCCAATATGTAAGAATTTTCTAATGATAGCGCTTTAGCGGACTTTGAGCCGCTAAATTGGCATCCAAGATACAAAAACTCAGCACTCAAGAACTTCAAAATAATCTCAAAAAACGCAATGTAATTTGGTATTTTGAAGACTATCTCGTACTGAAATGTTTTGGACTTTGGATGCAGATTCAGCGACCGAAAAAAACATCCTCCGGCAATCGATTTAGATAAAAATGTTGTGTTTTTCTGTCACACATAAAAATCGTATTTCGAGTTCGGATATGAAGCTATATGCCCTATTATTTGTAGTATATTTGCATCCGATTCCGAGGCCTAAAAGATCTTGACGCATCGGGGTACTAAAATAACCTTAAAAAATAAGTATTTTGACTGTTAACTCAGAATTCTTACATAGCTTGAACCTATAAATCGAAAAAGCAATTTTCATTACCTTTGGTCGCTTCAAGTTCATAAGAATAGCATGTCACAGCAAAGTTGACCGTGCTTCTGTAATCAATGCAAAAGTAACCATAACAATTTCATGAGACTCAAAAGTAAATAAAAATCTTTTCTCAACAACAAATTAATATTATCAGCTTGTCGCATCTTCCTTTCGAAATGAATAAGGAGCTTTATTCACTCATCATCAACAATTTGTAGTGTCACATGAATATATTGAAACTTTATTGTGATGATAATATTAATTCACGAAATGGTCCTGTCGTTGGCTACCAAGATTGTGCGATTTAATGTCTTTTGATTGTTTTCTTTGACGTACATTAAGTCAATGCTTTAAACTGACAAGCCGATAAATCTTTAACGATTGTAGCTCAAGAATTCATTATTTAAGTAAGAATAGAATTTCTAAAGATAGATTGGCTATTCCCTGAAGAAAAAAAGGATGCCTTTGATGCACTTGGAAGCTGACATTCGAGAATGAACTTAGATCCACAGGAAAATCTTTTAAGGAGGTGAAGGATCGTAGCTAATTGAAACGATTCATAGAGGCCCTATATCGTAGTGGAGATACCATACAAGCCCATAAATCGTTAACGATTACAGCTCAAGAATTAATTAATTAACTAAGAAGAGAATTTCTAAAGATAGATTAACCATTCTCTTCGCTAGGATTTTACAGAACTATGTAAACATAGTATAATACTCGAACAGTCAGCTTATGTTCGTAGACTTTGAAAAGGCTTTTGACCGAGTTAACCGCGAATGTATCTGGAAATCCTTAGATAGGAGAGGGATTCCTCCAAATATTGTTGCTGTTATAAAGGAGTCCTATCATGCCGCAAGATGCTTCGTTCTACATAATGGACAGCTCTCTGACTCTTTCGAAGAGCGACAGGGAGTAAGGCAAGGGGATATTCTGTCGCCATTCCTGTTTTTACTGGCAATAGACGATGTACTGACTGCCACCGTAGGTACAACTGAGAGACACGGTATCCAATGGAGACCTTTTGAGAGGCTAAGCCATTTGGATTATGCTGACGATATTTGTTTCAATCACTGCAAGTGAATGGAGAGATGGCTGGTCTTAGGATCAACTGCAACAAAACCAAAATAATGCACACTGGCCGCTCAGCACATCAGCCCATTATTCTGAGACAGACGCCCATTGAGTAGGTCAAACAGTTTATCTATCTAGGAAGTTCTGTATCGTCAGACGGAGGAACGGATCTGGATGTTAACAGCAGAATAAGTAAAACCCGCAGCGCCTTTGGAATGTTGTCTTCAGTATGGAACTCTAGTCAAATCTCCCTACGCACCAAGTTAATGCTCTTCGAATCCAATGTCAAATCTGTACTGCTGTATGCCTGTGAAACCTGGAAAGTCTTTACCTATATCACGAGAAGTTTACAGGCATTTGACCGCCGCTGCTTTCGATACATTCTTCGAATCCGATAGCCGCAGATTATATCGAATCAAGAATTGTGGCGCATAACGAGTCAAAAGCTTTTGGATTTCGAAATTAGACAGCGGAAGTGGCGCTGGATTGGCCACACGTTGAGGAGACCAAAAGACAGCATCGTGAAGCAGTCCTTCGAATGGAATCCTCAAGATACACGGCGAGTTGGTAGACCAAGAACTACTTGGAAATCAACAGTATTGGTCGAAGCAGTAACACAGCGTAGGAAGGAAGCAAGTTGTCGCCACCTTATGCCCCAACCGGGGTTGAAGGACTTGAAGAGATGTAAACAAGCACTCGAATCTAACCCGCAAGGTAGCAGAAAGAAAGGACACCCTAGATGCACTTGGAAGCGGACACTCGAGAAGAAACTTAGGTACACAGGGAAATCTGTTAAGCAGATGAAGATCATCGCGAGGAATCGTAGCCGATGGAAAAGCTTGGTGGAGGCCCTATGTTTCACTGTAGATAACAGGAATTGAGGGAGAGAGAGCTATTTTCTAAAGAGAGTGGAAAAAAATTCGAATTTTAATAGTCAGTCCAGCTGGTCATTTATCATATATCATTTCTCAAAAAACTTGTATGCCAGTGAGTTTCACTTTCAACAGAATAAAGCTCCCTTTTAATATATAAATTTTTCATCTTTTTATTTCAAATTAAAGTGCAGACGCTCTTACAAAAAAAAAAAGAACACCCATTACATTAAAAGGTTAGGTCTCCCCAACCCACCCACCCTCCACCTACCCGGAAATGCTGCTAACAAATCCAAATTGCATTCATATTGAAAGTTTTGGTGCTCAGCAAAAGGAGCAGCACTTAAAAACTGTTGTCAGTTTGGCGCTCTCTTTTTGCACTCTTTTTTCTCACTCTCTCTCTCATCCTCTCATTTTTTCGATTTTTATTGTTTTTCTTTATATTCTTTGCCATTTTTTTTATTTTGTTTTCGACTAACCAATGCACAACTGGCACTCACAGCGGAAACGGAAGTGCCACGTCTTGAGCAGGAACAGCAGCCAAAAGACTTACTCTGGATGGGATGAATGACTGATTGACTGACTGGTCAGGAGCTCCTTTCACCTCGCTCCTCTCTCGCTGCAGCTATTGCTCTTTTTGTTTGTCGTTTTCGTTTTCGTTTTGGGTTTCTTCTTCGTTCGTTTTTCATTTTGTTTGGCACTTTACTTTACTTTACTTAAAACTTGAATTCTTTACGCTGGCTGCACTTAATGAAGTCGTTAAGCATGGGGCGTAGAGCCGCGGGTGGGCGTGGTGGCTTGGGCAGGGGCAAAGGCAGAGGCGTTGGTCCAGAGACAGAGGCGTGCGGCGCTTTTAATAGCTTTTGGGTTGCCAAAGAAAGACTTATTACTTAATGGCGCCTCATTTGATGATGATGCGGCCAAAAAGTCAGCGCAGCGCATTTCTTGCCGCTTCATTAGTTGCGCATAAAACAGTCGCTTGATTTCTGCGTGCCACGTACTTATTTGTGGCAATGAATTTGTGTGGCAAATGAGTGCGGGGGCAGGAACAGGCACCAAACGTTTAATTGAGACAACTTTAAAGTTGCCAGTGCAGTGAGTTCTGTTTCTGGCTATCTGGCTATCATGACGCAGTAAGTAAACAAGTTGACTGACTCACTGACTGACTGACTGAATGACTTTCTGCATAATCTCCATCAGCGTCAATTACCCAAACCAAACGTGCAAAAACCGAAAGAATCACGCAAAATTGGCATTTAAAAAGCGCCTGCATTTGTGGCATGGCAACGAGTGGGCGCTATGCGGGGTGGGGGCAGCTGCAGGGTGTGCGTCATGTAAGCGGCTTAAAACAGTTTTGGGCTTTGGTTTTTGGCCAAAACGTTAGGAAAAGTCGAAAACAAAACAACGAAATCAACAAAACATGTTGCACGTAGCAAAAAGAAAAATATATATATACACATATATACATATAGATGTGTGTGTTGACGTGGGCAATGGCCGACCTTGATATACTCTGCATTAGGAATGGAATCGGGCTGGCAGGGACTGACAGCGAGTGTATTTGGCGGAACTTTTTATAAACTCAAAATTGTTGAAAAAGCTGCCGGATACCAAAAATTTTGCCAGAGTCGAAAAAATATATGTTTACCGGGAAAGTTTTATACATTAAGGGCCGTTAGAACTACTCTCTTGTTCCAAAAAGATTATTAAGAAATCTCTACTCTACAACGAAATCGATTAAATCCGAAGGTTGTATTTTGCTATTATGTTAAAACTACGTTAACGATAGCCGTTTTGAGGCGTCTTATCAAAATTTTTTCAAACAATATATACGATCTATTAATTAATTAAAGACACCGCCGTTCGTATTCGGCTATAAACTGTAGGTCCCTGTTCTGTTCGAACAGTTAATAAAAGAGATGCCCCTGCTCCCAGGTGTCTAACAAGGAATTATTTATTTTATATATACGATTACTTTTCGATTATTAGGTTCACGAAGTTTGATGAGGCTAGCTAGTGTTCTAAAGAGTCAAATTAAGGAATTGGATAGATTTTTTTTTTTTTCAAAAATGACTCTAATCTCTGATCGTTAGTTTTCAAGAACGTTTTTATTGCTTTTACAATAATTTTGTATCATATATCCCAGCATTATTAAAAAAAAGATTACGTTTTTTTACGATTATATGATTAAAAAAATATTTAAAAATTTTTAAATTGTTTTTAATAGTCTTACACCACATTGGTTTGACACACACTTAAAAAAAATTGAAGCATAACATCAATTAATTTTCTTATTTATGTAAATAAAAAAGATTTTTTTTGACGTGACAACGTCTTAAATTAGGTTTGTATGGGAGGCACCATTGAAAAAATCTAACGATAACCATAACGATAAGTCTAGCGATAAATAATCGTAACGATAAGTGGCATTAAGTGGCATAAGTTGGCAGCACCAAACTGGCACTGCTCAAAGCGGTGGCTATTTTTAGTTTTGAGTGAGCGCAACTGAATAACTATTTTATTTTTGGTTTGCGCTCTGCTCTTATCTATAAACGAACCAGCGACTTTTTGTGAATCGCAGCAACAAGCAACGCACAGCGTCAGCCGCACCGCTTAGCGCTCAGCACCAAACCGACACTGCTCACAGCGGTGGCTATTTTTAGGTTTGAGTGAGCGCAACTGATTAACCCCAGCGGCGCATAGCCTCTGCGGTCTGCCGAAATACTGCATTACCTCCGCAGAAAACGTAATTGATTACAAGCGCTGCGTTTCGTTTGAGGGATTGTAAGCGGAGGCAAATAGAAAAGCAGTGATCTGCCAAAAATCTGCATTACAACTGCGGAAAAAGTAATGCACAAATAGAAACTCGCACTGCGCTACCTTAGCAACACAAAATTTTGTTATTTTGTTTGCATGCTAACAAGCATAGTTCGCCTTTCTTCTGTCAAACCATTCGTTTATACCTTTTTATTTATTATCTACTGCCGAGAAAATTTTATTTTATTAAGAGATACGAAAACGTAAAGTCTGACAACTCGTTTCATAATTTCATGAAATATACGTATAATCTTGATTGCGTATCAAACGTTTCTAAGTCAACTACGTTAAAAGAAACAACCATCCACTTGACTTTCGCAAGACACATTACAGCAGAAACACTTCCTTTCATTTCCTATTTCTCCTATCATCGTCCTATCCTCAACAAAATCACTCAAATAGGAATTATTATTGTGCAATTTAATAATATTCATATCAATAAATATTCTACCGAGAAAAAGACGTTGTCACGTAAAATCTTCGCCCGTAAAACCGACTTTACAGGCAACAGTTTTTTTAAATATGTACCTACATTTTTTATTTTTAAGAGCAAGCTTGCTATTATACTTTTATTTTTATTAATTATTATTTAGCAAATTTACTTAGTGTCTATTAAGAAGAAAAAAGTTTATTTTCCAAGCAAATTTAAGAACATAATTTAATTAAAATTTAATTTACTCCTAGCATATTATATTTTTAATTTATTTTATACATTTTATATATATTTTTTATTATTATTTACATATATACATATAGCGTTAGCTAAATTTAGCTTTTCAACTGAAAGTTTTATCTTTAAAAATAGTAAAATAAGTTTATACAACAATATTACAAATTTGTTTGAATAATTGAAAAAAATCTAAAGTTGTTAAATTTTTATAACAAATACAATTTTGTTTTTAAACATTTTGTTAATTTTTTAGTAGAAGCTTGCTTGCTTTTACTTTTATTTTATTAATTATTATTTAGTAAATTTACATATTGTCTAAGGACAGATTGTAAATAAAATATATAGTCCGGTCAATTAAGACAATTGAAATACAGAAAATTCCCGGAAAGCCAAATCTTTGCATATGCCTTAGTTTTACCATGACGAACAAATTGTCAAAAGTCCCCATCGATCCCATGTGAGCTAAAAAAGTTATTCGGGGTCAAAGGTCAAAATTTTCGGATTTTTGAATTTTTCTCGAAAACCGTAAGTTTTATCAAAAAAGTATTCAGGGCAAAATTGTAGATCCTAAAATTCTCTATAAAAATGGTGTCAATGATTTTTTTCTAAGACTTACCATTCCCGAGATATTGCGCTTGTAAGAATAATGTTATACAGTGTGCCACTAAAGTCATAGTACAGCAGGCGATTTTACACTTAAATGCGAATTCCTCCCATATTGTTTAAATTTTCCAAAAACTAATGATGAAGTTTTCTTAAATATATATTTTTAAACAATTAACAAAAATAATAACAACAATTTACTAATAAATAATAAATATTTGCCTTATTAACTGCAAAAATGACGCGTAAGGAGCTTTCAATTGAAGAACGCAAAATATTATGGAATTTACATGTAAAAGATGGAAAATCGTATTCCGAAATTGGAAAAATTTTGTCAAGACCCCGGTCAAGAATCCAAAAGGTCATAACTCCTTTAAAAAACGAAGATTGGATTAAAAACAAGCCCAGGAATGGTCGTCCGACAAAATTAAATTATAGAGACAAACGCAGCGTTAATCATATTATAGACAAAGACCCATTCCAAAGCGCTGTAAAAATCAGTTCGAAGTACCATAAAATAGTTCGGAATTTGCTCGTACACACCACGACAAAAGCCACATGTCGCAAAGAAAAACAGGTTTAAGCGACTTATGTTTGCTAAAACGTACAGGCACTATCCCGCCATGTTCTAGCTCCAAGTTTTATTCTTCAATAAGTCGAAATATAACATTTTTAGATTAGATGGGCACTACAGGGTTCGGCGGTGGCCTGGAGATGCCGACAAACCCAAATACACAATTAAGACGGTTAAGCACGGTGGTGGTGGTCAAATGGTTTGGGGTTGCATGGGTGCTGCAGGCGTCGAAAGCTTGGAATTTATAGATGACACTATGGATCATAAAACATACATTGAAATTCTTTAAAAAAACATCCAACATAGTCCCGATCGCCTTGGTCTTGGGTCAAATTTCCACTTTTATCAGGACAATGACCCAAAACACACTGCATTGAATACTCGTCGGACGACCATTCCTGGGCTTGTTTTTAACCCAATCTTCGTTTCTTAAAGGAGTTATGACCTTTTGGATTCTTGACCGGGGTCTTGACAAAATTTTTCCAATTCCGGAATACGATTTTCCATCTTTTACATGTAAATTCCATAATATTTTGCGTTCTTCAATTGAAAGCTCCTTACGCGTAATTTTTGCAGTTAATAACGCAAATATTTATTATTTATTAGTAAATTGTTGTTATTATTTTTGTTAATTATTTAAAAATATATATTTAAGAAAACTTCATCATTAGTTTTTGGAAAATTTAAACAATATGGAAGGAATTCGCATTTAAGTGTAAAATCGCCTGCTGTACTATGACTTTAGTGGCACACTGTATAACATTATTCTTACAAGCGCAATATCTCGGGAATGGTAAGTCTTAGAAAAAAATCATTGACACCATTTTTATAGAGAAATTTAGGATCTACAATTTTGACTTGAATACTTTGTTGATAAAACTTACGGTTTTCGAGAAAAATTCAAAAATCCGAAAATTTTGACCTTTGACCCCGAATAACTTTTTTAGCTCACATGGGATCGATGGGGACTTTTGACACTTTGTTCGTCATGGTAAAGCTAAGGCATATGCAAAGATTTGGCTTTCCGGGAATTTTCTGTATTTAATCACTTTTTTATGTCTAAATTGACCGGACTAATAAAGAAAAATTTTTTTATTATTTTCATTTTAATTTTTCAGGAAAAGCTATTAAATAATTATTAGTACTACAATATAAAAAAAAATTTGTTTTTAATATCATACTTTTTATCAATGTTTTTATACCCTGTACCGTATGGTACCAAGGGTATATTAAGTTTGTGCAAGCCGAAAATGTATGTAACATATAGAAGGAGACGTCGGAGACACCCCAAAGTTACCTAAAATATGATCAGGGTGAATAGAGAAGTCGATATACCCATGTCCGTCTGTCCGTCCGTCTGTCCGTTTGAACGCCTAGATCTCAGAGATGGTACGAGCTAGAGTAACCAAACTTTCACATTAGATCCCATTATATTCCACGTTTATTTTATTTTTTGATATCGGGGATAAATTATATAGCTCCCATGAGGGTGTTTGAGACGACCTCGACAAAAAAAGCGTTTTAGATGAATAATTCATTTGTTTATGAAGATATCGTAACCAAATTTGGTATTCGAAAGTTATTTATAGTTCCCAATCACTGTACCAAATTTGATCAAAATCAGTTGACTATATCATATAGCTCCCATAGGACCGATCGGCCAAAATACTTTTTTAAAGAAAAATTCGCTATATTTCTTTTTTAATAAAGATATCGTAACCAGATTTGGTATTTGGAAATTTAGACCACTTAAGCAATGTGCCAAATTCGAACAAATCGGTTCACTATATCATATAGCTCCCATAGGTCCGATCTTCCAAAATCGATTTTTAACAAAATTTGTTGTGTTTCGTTTGTTTGTTAAGATATTGAGACCAAATTTGACATTCATGAGTATTTTATAGTTCTAAGCACTGTACTAAATTTAATCCAAATCGGTTGACTAGATCATATAGCTCCCATAGAACCAATCGGTCCAAAAACACGTTTTTTATACAAAATTCGATGTGTTTTGATTGTTTGTAAAGATATTTGAAATAAATTTGGCATTCAGATCTTTTTTAAGGTATTTAAGCATTGTGTCAAATTTTATTGAAATCGGTTGACTATATCATATAGCTCCCATAGGAATGATCGGTCAAAAAAAAAATTTTTGCTTAAAAATTCTTCTGTTTTTGGTTTTTTGTGAAGAAATCGGACTTTATTACAAGCTAGTGGTACAGGGTATGCTAAAGTCGTCCGCGCCCGACTTTACGTCCGCCATTTTTATTAAAAATTGTAAGTGTTTAAAAGACATAATTAATATTTTTTTCTGCTATATACACATCTATGATGTACACTTTTTTATATTTATTTGGAGCTTTTTCAAGTGAGGTTATTAAAAAAAAATGTTATTGGATTTCTTTCTTTTTAGTTCACTTTTTCAAACTAAATGCGTATAACCAGCAGGGCAGACCTCTTACAGGTATTGGGAAATAGTTAAATTTTCTGAGACCCAAATCAGCCCGATCAATTCAACCCATTATTAAAATCGTTTTTGAGGTTTAGAAGCGACTTAAGTGACTTATAAAAGTTTAGAACCTAATATAAAAGATGATCTCTTAAATTTTTATAACTTTACCCTAAATCAACAATTCAGCAAAAAAAAATTATTTCTGACTTTTTTGCAATTTATTTAACCCATTTCTCGATTTATTTTATCGAAAATCGGGAATTGGATAAACAGTTAATGGATATA
This sequence comes from Chymomyza amoena, assembly GCA_037043745.1. NCBI lineage: Eukaryota > Metazoa > Arthropoda > Insecta > Diptera > Drosophilidae > Chymomyza > Chymomyza amoena. The sequence continues at coordinate 34,031 of JBAMAX010003423.1, forward strand.
TTTTAAGAATTGTCCAAAATATAATAAAAATGAAAAATCGTTGTATTTTCCTATAAAGTTATTCCGTGGCATTTATTTTAATTCGAAACTTTGGTCTGCGAAAAAATTCGGTCTAATAAAAGGAAATTATTTCATATCACATAACCAAATTAAGAGTATTGAATGGTTCGTATGCTTACGATTAAAATCATTTTTAAAAAGGATATCTCAAATAGTAAGGCGTGGCAAACTCAAAACATGGTTTCCATACATTTGGTATGGAAGTATGCCGATTTTCGACTCATGCAGTATTGTAATTTTGCATTTCTAAGGAGGGATTTTCTGAGTTTTCGTAAATTATTATAACACTAACTAATATCGCATTGACTGAGATTCAAATTTATGCATCTTTAGCTGATCTATCGGAATGCGAAGTTAATGATAATGATGATGAAATCAACATGTGCATTGAAAAATTGGGAACTATCGAAAAGTGAAATTTTAAACGAGGATATCGCAGATATCACAATATTTATCCTACAAAAAAAATGATATACCAGTATTTAAGATTGTCTTATACACATAATTGCCGATCTATTTTCAGATGATATAGAAAAACTATAATAAGTTCACAAAAATTGTACGCTTTAGACAACCCATTATTCCAAAGTATAAATCGAAATCGTTTTGTTGTACAATGAAATCGATTATATATTACCTATAAACAAAAGTGTGTAATCTTATCTTCACCACATATAAGAATATATTCTGTGTGCTGATGAGCAAATTATTCGATTACGATGCTATACCAAAACTTGCCCTCTTGTAGTGGAATTGGTCAAACTAAGGCATTACAATGAAATGGAACACACTCAGATAATGATCTTCCTATAAACACTAGGAACTGCTAAAAGTAATCGATGTAGAAAGATTCATTGTTAGGTAAAAAAAGATTGTAGCTAGGTATCACTTTGGTGTATATGTAAAAGTGATATTCATAGGATGGTTATAGGACAAAGTGGTGAATTTGGATTCAAATTGTGTTAGAATTGGAAACAAAGAGGATGTTATTCGAAGGATTAAAAGGTCTATTGACGTTGATCGTCAGAATATACGCTTATATCTACAATGCAAAAGGAGGCGCGGTTTTTTGTATCAAATGATGTAGTATTCTGGTATTTCCATATTGCCATAATTATTTTGATTATTTTTGACTTGCCATAGCGTACCGAAATGATTGTAGATGCAATAAAATAGAAGATAAATTTTCGATTTTGCATCGCGGAAAAAGTAAGCTTTTGCATTAAGCATATCCAACTGACAGTAAAATTGACTTTTTGATAGCTCGTAAAGTATCTGGACTCAATGGATACTTAATTGATGCTATCCGAAACTGAAATTCTTTTTTTTCTATAAAGCCAAAAAATTGCAAGAAAAATGGTAGTAGAAGCATATATGAACACTTTTCCTTGCCAAATACCATTATCTACTGCAAAATCCTTCATTTTTTTGTCAAAAACTTGTTTTTCTTTATTTCATTCTTAATGCTAAGTAAACTCAGATAAAAATATTGCTAATTTATCATAAATGCTGATTTCAAAGCAGCTAATACCTTGGAAATTATTGGTCATGACTCAAGAACCATAAAAAAAATGTTTAACAAACAATAAAAAATATAATTAAAATCGCTTAAAATAAATAAAAATAAAGTACACAAAAAATAATTTAAGAACGTTTCATTTAGCTGATCTTCGGCTTAACGCGGTTGTGAATTATAAGCGCTGATCTATGATTAATTTGATTGTTGATCAACAACAACGAACTTATTTTTAATACCCTGTAACATATGGTACAAAGGGTATATTAAGTTTGTGCTTTCGGCTTGCATGTATGTTATATATAGAAGGAAGACGTCGGAGACCTCCCAAAGTGACCTAAAGTATGATCAGTGCGACTAGAGAAGTCTATATATCCAAGTCCGTCTGTCCGTTTGAACGCTTAGATCTCAGAGATGTTAAGTGCTATAGTAACCAAACTTTCACATTAGATTCCATATTATTCCATAGGAAACAAGTTTATTTTATTTTTTTGATATCGGGGTTAAATTATATAGCTCCCATTGGGGTGTTTCAGACGAACTCGAAAAAAAAAAAAGTTTTAGATGAATAACTCGTTTGTTTATAAAGATATCGTTACCAAGTTTGGCATTCGAAAGTTTTTTATAGTTCCCAAGCACTGTACCAAATTTAATCCAAATCGGTTGATCATATCATATAGCTCCCATAGGACCAATCGGTCCAAAATAACGTTTTTTATACAAAATTCGATGTGTTTGGTTTGTTTGTAAAGATATTTAAACTAAATTCGGCATTCAGATCTTTTTAGAGGTATTAAAGCACTGTATCAAATTTGATCGAAATCGGTTGACTATATCATATAGCTTCCATAGGAACGATCGGTCGCAAAAAAAATTTTTCTTAAAAATTTGTCTGTTTTTGGTTTTTTATGAAGGTACCGGATTGAATTTCAAGCTAGTGGTACGGGTTACGCTATTTTTGTTCTTTATTTTATTTTTCATTTTTTGGAAAATTTTCGTATAAAGGTTGGTTCGGCTGGCAGAGCGTAAAACTCTATGGTTAAGGTTGTCTACAGACCAAGATCGAGGAATAAAAATGTATCATTTACTCTATTACATACAAATTTTAATAAAAATGAAAATGATAACTTATATAATGCATAAACTACTTTTAAAAAATAGAAGAAACTTGGTTGTCAATAAGTATCGGATTATTTTGGAACTATATACAACTTTTGATTACTGTAGTTTTTATACACAAATACTTTTTAGAAAATATTTTAAAGAAACTTTCATTATTTCTTATGTACTATATTATTTACTATTTTATTTACGAATTTTAATAAATATTTTGCAAAATTCCATTATTCGTCTTGAAAAAATGATAAGCGGAAGGAAGATTTCTTTTTGGTAGGGTCCCCATTTTTTGAATTAAATTTAATTTTCTAAACCTAATAGTTGACGTTCAGAAACTTTCTAGATGAAGTTGTTATTTGGCTTTATTTATTCAGGGAAACGATTATGCAAAGTATTCCAAATTTTCATTCTTAAAGATAATTTCGATTATGTTGTAGAGACACATATGTGGCATTGGGCTATGTCTTCGAATCTTTAGAATCTTTAGAAATTGGGAAGGGAAATACGAACAGCTTACCAAGGAGTTTATTGCAACTAAGAGAAGGAAAACAGCAACATTTTTTATTCAATTTCACAGTGCCCGATAATTTTAAGAGATTTCGACTATACAGAAAGACTTTCATATTCGAGAAATATTGGAATACTTTAAAAGCACAAACTTTTCCGAAATGAAAATGCAGTTTGAGAAAAATGTATTCGATCGTAATTAATTTCAAGCGCTTTTTTTTAACAATTACTTTTTTTTTCAACTTTTGGCAACACTGAACACTGATGGACTTTGCTGCACCATGCCTACCACTGACTTTTACAAATCCATAAAGCCCCTAACTCATTTGTATAGGGTATAAAAATAACAGCAAGAGAATAAAAATGCGGCAATACTAAAATACAAAAATACTAAAACGCTTAAATGGTAGTTGAGTGTGTGTGTGCGTGTATCTGTGTGTGGCTGTACGTGTGTGTGTATGTGTGTGTGTGTGGCACCACTGAAAAGCTTTGTCCACATGCGCCAATTGGCCCAAAAGGTGTGCTAGCCACACAGCAGACAAGAGCAAACAGACGTTCGGCGTCAAATGTATGTCTGGGTATGTATTGTGTATCTGTGTATCTGTCTTGCCGTCTGTGTATCTGTGTATGTGCACACATATTTAAAATGTGAAACACGTCTAATCCTTTGAGAGCTGTCATAGTAAATGCGGCGACGGCCATGTGCAGCGTGCCCCAAACTGTGGCGCCAACGCCGACGCCAGCGTCCCAGCAGCGCATTATGCAAAAACGTGGACGGTGGCTAAGGTTAGGCTGGACAGCGGGACGGACGCACATGAAGACAGCCGCTCTGCCGGATTGACCAGTCCCCAACATTTATGAAAAATTATTATAAATGCACAAAGCAGTGCTGTGGGCTGTGTGGGGTGGGGCACAGGGAGTCATTTGTAAGCTCTTTGTGCGAATTTTGGGTAGACGGAGCGCACAAAAATATGCTATGGAAAAAATGGCAAATAATTAAACATTTTGACCATTGAGTGAGTGTAGAAAGAGTACAAATGCAACTTAGTAGCAGGCTTATGACTGCCAATTGGCCAACATGCAGAGAGGGCGAGAGAGAGTGGTGGGAGCAGCGCCATAGACAGGTAAGGTGCAGCTGTGGCAGATGGACACGAATTCGGTTAAGGCAATTGCAAACGTTGCTAATGAGTGGCTGTCAAGAGAACGGCAGCGAGGGGTGGCATATGAATGGCCAACAACTTGCAACAACTGGCTCTGGCAGAGAACGTCACACTAATTGAAATGACAGCAGCAAAAACAAAAACAACAACAAATGCTGCAAGCGCAACAACAACAACGACGGCAACGGCAACAACAAACAATGAGCAGCACCTGATAGCAAAGTGCTGGCCATTTGATGAGCTCACAAAGCTGCTGCAACAACAACGAGAGCTACAATATCAACGTTGCAGCAGCTGCTGCTGCACGCAAAAGTGTTTACCAACACTGGCGTGGCAACAAAATGGCCCTACACACACGCACACTCATCAACGAGGGCAGGCTGATAGGAAAGCGGGTATGGCTTGGCAGTTAAAAGGGGAATACATTTATTTGGACAATCTCAGAGGACATTTTTTTTAATTCACTTTCACCAAAAATAAGTGAATTTGCTCAAAACAAGATTGTTTCCAGATAGTGCTACTTAAAAGAATTAATTTTCATTTTCTTAAAATAAAAATTATTAAGTAATGTTCATTAAAAGCATTACTTTAAAAAAAGTGTTTAAAAATTCTTAAAATAGTAGGGGAGGGAGGTTGTTAGACCCATGCTAACGTATGTGACCATAGCCTGGGGTAGTAGAGCTTGCCTTAGCACGATCAGGGAAAAACTGCAAAGAATTGCCTGCATATGTATAACAGGAGCTATGCACACCTGTCCTACTGCTGCGTTAGAAATTTTAATGGCCACATTAATAAGAATTGGCTGGGTAGGGTACGACTTTAGCCTCACCAAGAAAGATGCTGCAGACTTAGCAATAATGCTAATATGCCTATGCTTCTACAGCCAAGGGATGAGATGCTTGCTGAGTATAGGTTCAATCAATATTTTGATACCAAACTCAGCACAAAAGAGGCTTGGACCTTTCTTGCGGCAGTTCACCCTATGAAACCACATACAATAAAGTGGTACACAGACGGATCACTTACTGATCAAGGAAGTTGCCTGGGGGTATTAGGACCCAGAACCAAATATTATGAACCTCTAGGCAGACACACCAGCATTTTCCAAGCTGAGGTTTGTGCTATTGGAAGATGTGCAGAATTCAATCTGCAAAAGAACTACCATGAAAAGGATATTTCCATCCTGTCTGATAGTCAAGCAGCAATAAAAGCATAAAGTAAAGCCAAGATCACATCACGGCTGGTCAAAGAAGTAAGAACATCACTGGATAATTTAGGTTCCAGGAATAAGCTCACGATTAGATGGGTTCCAGGGCACAATAACATTCCTGGAAATGAAGTAGCAGACAAACTCGCAAGAACCGGTGCAGCAACACCGCTAATCGGTCCTGAACCACATTGTGGGATTGGTACGTGGTACGGGACCAACTAAGAATAGAGGAGAATAAAAAACTATATGTGAATGTATGGCAATAGCCGGTAAAAGAAACTAGCTCCTGGGCATGTACGTTCTCCCACCAGAGACCGTTGCTACTTTAAGTCCGAATAAAATACTGCAGTATATGCAGGCCTTAGGACTTTTGGGAGAGCTCAAAGCCATGAAGGGGGTACAATAGATCCATCTGGGTCGCACTACATTTATCCCAATCCCAATAATAATAATAAGGGGAGGGAGGGGCAAAACGCGCCACTTGGGAAATAATCAACCTTGATTACCGTCCCATAGGTAATAGCTGGAGATTTGAAATTGTTTCCATTTCGTTTAGGAGTGTCACTTAGCATGGGGCAAAATGCGTCACGCTTTTTTTCTTTTACATCATATAAACTTTAAGCCACGGCCGAAAAGTCACGTTTTCTACCATCAGGCCAGAGCAAACAAGCCAAACTCAATTTATCCGCACAAATTGAAAAAAATTTTAATTTGCGTAACATTTTCAAAATAAAATTTCTTTATAAAATTACCAATTTAATCTCTCGTTTTATGTTTCCCACTTTTTTTTCAGCAATAAACCCCGCGAAAAACGCGTTATCTCGTATGGCGCGATTTGCCCCACAGATGGTCAAAAATATTCTTTTATAAAACTCAATATTTGAGGCACTTAGAACAACTAGAACCAAAAGTTGTTTGAGGCTAAGTTTTAGCCACATATGTGGGCTACAACATAGACCCCCCCCCCAACAATTTTCCACCCATAGTCTTCAGTTGGCGTTCAATTACGTCTTCACGAATATGCATCCGGCCGAAGTAGTGATTTTTCGAACTTGGTTCTTATACAGCTTATACAGTTCTCAGCCGATTTTGAAGATCTGAGGCTCGAAATGTTCGTTAAAGAGTTCTCTTTCAGATCAAAGCTTCAAAAAATGTCAAAAATATCAGTTGAATTTGAAGATTTTAGGGTCGAAATGCTCGCTAAAAAATTCTTTTTCAGATCAAGGCTTAATTTAAAACAAGATTTAAAACAAAATAATTTTTTAAATATCGAACTAAAAGTTTGTAATTTTGAAAAGTGGTCGAAATGCCTATACTTTTCGATCTAATGATATTTTATGTTTGGAACAATTTGTTAACGAGATATTCGTACCAAACAATATCTTTTTCAAATATATCTCAAAAACGGTTCTTAAAAAAAAAAAAAAATAATGTTTTCGTGGTCCTCGGGCCAAAATTAACCTAAGGATTATTTTTCATGTAAACTAGTGTTATCGTAGACCATATCGTGTATTCTATCAATTATTTCTACGAGAGCCGTTTCTAAATTAGCCATCATAACATTCTAGTGTTGGTAAATTTTCGAGAAAAAAATTTAAAAGTTACCTTTTTTGGAAAGCTCAAGTTTAAAGTTTGTTATAATTCCTTTGGATTGTTTGATATCACTAAAGAAAAAAATTGATCATTGTTGTATGATACAGTACTTCCATTAGAAAAGTCCTAATGCAAATAATATTAAAATCGAGATGGATTCGGCTGTTTGCAATAGTAAAATATTGAATATTGTATTATGTTGATTTGGCTTTACAATATTTTATGGCTGATATCTGCAGTGAATGTCAATTGACGCAACTCACAATATGTTTTTATTCCCTAGCAGCACATTATCTGACCGATAACTTTCATATCTGCCCTCGCTTCTAATGCTGATGCGCTGCTGAAAGCTAAATGACTTTAAGTGCAGCAAATGCAGCAGATTATGCCAAGGCTGCCAAGTTTGCAATAAGTTCCTTAGGGATACGATATTTGAGAAATGAAAAGCCGGAGAATGGAGATGACAGCAGTGAAAACCCCCGACTGTTGAGTAAACCAAATATTTGGTTACCTTGGTTTGTAAGCTGCTGGCATACGAGCATATAATATACTGGCTAAAAGCAGCTTTAAGCTTGTTCAATAAACCAACTTCCTTGCATACATATTAGTCATACTTAGGTTTCACTTTAATTAACAAGTTGAACTTTAAGAAACACATTAATAGTGCTGTTCAAAAACTAATTATTGACTTTAATGCAAGATCTTTACTCTCTATAAATAAGCGCTTATATGGCAGTATAATGAGTAGTAAGAAAAAAATGAATCTATTTAGCTTCACTTTAAAAAGCTGCGAGTTAGGCAAAACAAAAATTTAAAAAGTTATATAGGGTGGGACATTTGTTGGCTTGGTAGTTAAATACTCATAATTTTCGTTAAGCTGAGTAGCATCATTCTGATGTCCTGCAAAAATCGAAACGAATCTTTTATAATTTTTTAAGTATAGTGTCTGAGTAATATTATGGATATACTTTGATTTTACTCCAGAAAATCTTGAAAATTTAAGGACATTAAAGCTTCAATTTTCTTGTAATTATACTGAGCAGAAAACCTCGTACTCGAGTCGAAGTATTATAAAAAACCACACTTGGTCATAAAACTTAGCTTTATAGTCAAATGTCAACTCAGAAATGCATTAGGAAACGTTTTCGGAATCAACCCTCTATAATAAAAAAATGAAAAAAAAAAAATATTAGCATTTGAACTCTTTGGCCTAATGGTTGAAAAATAATACTATTTGAGTCAAAGAAGTCCTCTCAATCCGAAAGAACAATTACCTATTAGTCCACCATTCTCTAAAAAAAATCTTATTCCTATCCTATCCTATATCGCCTTTGTGTTCCTCCAAAGCACAATATTTTAAGCCAAACAAACAAAAAACTCTAGAAATTTCGACTGCAGCTAAATATAATCCAAATATCTTTAGCTTTGAGAGATTTTTATTTCCATACTTTTAATTTTGAGTGTTTGGACTTTTATGAAAATCACAGCAAAGATTTGCTACTGTTAAAAAGTAATTTTCGTATATTTATATATTGTTACTTTTAACAGTGCTTCAAGAAAGTTTATTTATGGTTGTATTGGGCAATAATTTATGGCATATTTTGCAACTTTTTGTCTGCAATTTGTCTGCAAAATAAAATTTGAATATTTACGCCACCCAATAAATGAGTTTGTATGGCCACCCTAACTAGTTAACAGTTGTCATCAGCTGTCAGCAGCCTTGTGATTGTCAAAAAACATTTGTTTACAATTTAAAATCACACAAAAGTACAAAATAATAAATTTTAAAATAATGTGTCCATTGCAGACTTGTAATTAAAATCATAAATTAAAATGTCAAATAAAAACTCTGAAATTGATCTTAAAACTAAGTGGCAACTTTTTGCTTCGCTTACTTTTGCATTTTGACATTAAATTTTAAAAGCGGGATTTAAATATATTAATATATTTATTTGTAGAGCTACAGATAATTCAAAAATTTAATAAACTCTTTAAATAAGTAACAATTTTTATGACTTAAATTTGTTTTTTGGTTGAATTTTAACAAATTTCGACCCTGTTCCAATAAAGTATCCGTGACCATCGATAACACAGGTCTACGAATACCGGAGTTAATTCAGTAGTTAGAAAGCTAAAAGTCATATACACATATCCAGCTACATCCTTTAATACTACACTTATCATTTAATTTAAGAGTTCAAGAGATCAATTACGATTTATTTTCCCCCAACTTATTGCTATTTGGATTACGAAATATATTCCTTCCTTAGCATATTCATCGCATTTGAGACATTAATTTTTTACTATGTAATTGCTCTTGAAAATTTGGACTTAGGGGTTTATTTCTCTGACTTCATATTCGACAGACCCAAGAAATTTTTTTGCATCAAAAGTAGAAAAATACGCCGTTTTTCGGGTACATAACCTCAAATGTCTCATAATCCTTGTGATGGGTCAATTTCTATTAGCTTTCCAATAACTCAGGCATGTAAATCCCAAGCAATTTTTTCGCTTTAGTTAATTCCAAACGTAATTCTTTTTTATTTCCCACATCGCTATATTTCAAAAATGTAGGCTCTACTAACAATTTTGAAATCGATGACTTGTTTGCCAAATTTTTTCAAACTACCTATTCTGTCAACCCAAATAGCATTGACCCTAATTATCCCTATAACCTACCTCATTCTAATCTAATTGCTCATCCAGAAATCTTTGAAACCGACGTGTTGCAATCCCTACTGTCCATTAAATCATCCTTCTGGCCTCGATGTCATTTCTAGTTGCGTCTTAAAGCATTGTGCTCGCTCTCTTTCTATGCCATTATCTGTTCTTTTCCGCACTTGATTAAAATATTCTTGTCTTCGGGTCATCGGAAATGAATTCTTCACTATCCCTATTTATATAAAGGTTCCAAGTCCAACATTGAGAATTACCGTGGTATTGCCAAGCTTTCATCAATTCCAAATGTTTTTGAAGAATTGTCACTTCACAACTGCATCACTATTGTCGTTCTTTAATATCGGTTTCCCAACATGTGTTTGTAAAACGTCGGTCTATTTCTATAAACCTTTTAGAACTTTTGTTCCTTTTTAATCTAGCTTTTATACAGAAAAAAAAACAAACTGATGTCATTTATGCTGACTTTAGTAAAGCATTTGACTTGGTAAACCATAATCTTCTCATTGTAAAACTCTCACGTCTGGGGTTTCCGTCTTGCCTTTTAAGTTGGATTTCATCCTATTTATCAAATCGAGTCCAAAAGGTAGTTATTAATGGTAGCGAATCTACAGAAATTAAGGTCATGTCAGGGGTAACTCAAGGTAGCCAACTAGGCCCTCTTCTTTTTAACTTATTTTTAAATGATCTCCCACAAATAATCTCATCTTCTCGCATTCTTATGTATGCCGATGATGTCAAACTCTGTCTGTCCTATTCCGATAAAAATAAACACTTACTTTTTCAGCATGATTTTGATATAAGCAATCTTGGTGCAATATCAACCAACTCTTTCTCAACAAGTCAAAATATAATGTTATGACGTTTTATCGTTCTGCTTCTTATTTGGCTACTTACTCTTTAGAATCTTCTACCTTAGAATGCCTCGAGAGTGTGTCCGACCTTGGTGTTTTGTTCGATCATAACCTTAAATTCAATAACCATATTTGCAAAATCGTCAATAAAGCTAGAGGTGTTCTTGCTTTTATTAAGCGTTGGTCTAAAGAGTTTAACGACCCTTACACGACCAAACCTCTTTCTATCTCTTTCGTCTGTCCAATTTTAGAATATTGTTCATGCGTTTGGAGCCCTCAGTACTATGTTTATCAAGACATGATTGAGTCCGTACAAAAGCAATTTCTCCTTGTTGCACTTCGTGGCTTAAACTGGGACCCAAACAACCGATTGCCTCCATATTCTGATAGACTTCGCCTTATAAAATTGCCTTCCTTAAATCATGGCAGAAGATGCCATGGCGTGTTATTCTTGCATAAGCTGTTACTCGGTCTTATCGATTCCAATGTTATGTTTAGCAAAGATACTTTTGCCATACCTTCCTAAGTAACTCGTATTTTTCGACCTTAAACCTAAAATTTTGTAGGTCTTATCATGCTTTACACGATCCTTTCCGTGTCTTATGTTCTAATTATAATAATTTTTATAATTATCTCTCTTTCTTCCCTCCTAAGTTATCTTGACTTGCCACTACGAGCATCCTTGACCAATCCCATATTATGAGTCACTCTTTTGGTCCACGGTCATCCCTTGGCACTTTTTTTTGATATAATGTTTAATTTTTATCTTGCTTTATTTTTTCAAATTTTATATTGTAAATCCAATGTCTGGCCAGTTATCGATGTGAGATATCATTAAAAAGTTCACCCATCGGGCTAGATACGCGGATTAGTTATACCCTCTATTTTTATTTTCTTAATAAATTTACTGTTTTTTTTAAATATACTCTCAACTGTCCTTAGTTGTGCTCCTTCAATAAATAAATAAATAAATTTAAAAATTCAAGGGATCAATTCCCTTTTTTTTTACACCTTCGGCTTTATTAGCATTTGCATTGCCTTTGAGACCCTAATTTTTTACTGTGTTATTGCTCTTGAAAATTTTTACTTGGGGGTTTATTTCTCTGGCAAACATGAAGCCAGACCACAAAAATTGCTTTGCCTCAAAAGTAGAAAAAAACGCCGATACATAGCCTAAAATGTCTCATAATTCTTGTGATGGGCCAATTCCTCTTAGCTTTCCAATAACTAAGCCATGTAGACGTGTGTAATTGGAGTTCTGGAACAAGGGTGGAATAATAATTATCTGATTATATAGGGTGGGCCAACTGTTAGTTTGTTAATTGCATTTTATATTCCAACAAAATTGGCCAAATGTATACTATATACCCAAAGAAATGTTGAAACTCATTTATATATAAATATATATAAATGAACGACCGACACAGCTGGCTCTACCGTATTCGAATATCGTTATTTTCAATTACTTTTTTTCACGAAAACTCATCTGTCTGTTCTCCTATTCAAGATCCGCGTGCAACATAAGACGCCAAATCCTCCCAAGGCAAGGCATTCCTGCGAACGATGGTGCTCCAATTTTCCCTGCGACTCGTCGACATTGAGGCCTCTACTAGGTATGTTTTTTTTTTATATATATTTTTTATTTTATATTTATTTTATATGACTAAAATTGAGTAGCTTTGTACTTGAATAGTTTTCAAATTATGAGTGTCTAACAACTAAGCAAACTGATGGCCCACCCTATGTAACTTTTTAAATTTTGTTTTACTCTAAGTGGGATAAGGCAATTAAAATGCTGTTGGATAAAGCTGACCCATTTAGATGTGAAGTTTTCGGTTACGTATACTGTAACCAACTGGCCTAGAAAAACCGGGGCATTGCCAGGTTTTGAATGCAAAGTCTCAGTGTTCCGAGGAAAACCTACGGGCGGTCTGCTTTTTACGACTCCGTTGAATTTTAAAGTTTTCTGAAAGAGCATCCATTAAAGCTTAAGCAAATATCATCACAAAAAGCAACAAAAAAATTTATTCAAATTATCTATTTCACTTTAATCGTCCAATAAATGTAATTTGAATATTAGAGATTTTTATTCCTAAAAACAATGGCCTTAAAACCGGGTTCTGGACTTTAGAACTTTTATCAGAAAATTTCACGATTTCGCTCGAAATTGCGTTGGTCACACTTGTCAAAATAATATAAATATAATAATAATATTTTCTTAAAAATTACGCCGATTACGATTTAGAAAAATTCGTATCTTGAGATTTTAAAATAAAAACAAAGCACCCCCCAAAAATGTAGAAACTTAAAGCTATGATAATTTGAAGTGCTTTACTGTTGCCCCTTAATAGTAAGCTTTGTTCTAATTTGCGCTTAACCAAGGACGAATACGGTATCCGGGTCTAACGGTTGTTTCGTTCAACATTCCCAGGTCTGTTGTTGTTGTTGCTGTTGTTGACGAGTTGCTGTCCATTTTAGCATAAATAATTTATCATGCACAAATTAGCGTGAGGATTTTGGATTTATGCCGCTCATATATGGGCAACCCCCACATAACCCCACTCTCCCCAACCCCACCCCCGACAAACACTTGACAGATGACCAAGTTGTTGTTGCTGTTGACATGTAAAGCCAAAAAAAAAAAGGAAAGTAGAGAGCAGCTCTCAAAACGTTGACAAAGTTTTGAGGTATGGGTTTTTTTTTTGGTTTTGTTTTTGTCTCATTGTTGGCATATATAAAAAAATTATTCTGGTCAACCACAACAATTTTTGGGTGAACATGCCAAAAGGACAACAAGTCAGAGCGGAAGCAAGAAAGAGCAAGGAAGTAAGGAAGTGTGAACACAAAAAAGGGATAAATTATGAATAAAAACAGAAAGAACAACAACAGCAGCGCATAGAAGTTTGTCAGGCATGACAACAACGTTAGAAAATATTTGAAAACATTTCGCCTCGTCAGACTGACGGTTAGTTTCCTCGAACCCGACACCGACCCCGACAATGCCCAACCCCGCGTTATTGGACACTTCTAATGTAATCAACATCTTCCAGTTTTAATTGCATTAAAAGCGAGCGAGCTGGCAACGCCTAATTCGATTGTAATGGTCAGCTACATAACAGCCAACCAACCATCCATCCATTCATCCATCCATCCAACTACCGGTTTGCAGCGCTACCCTTTGCCAAGGACCTGACCCAACAACTTGACTGTAGCTCGAGTAGCTCTAGCTGAGCGGCAGGCAAGGGGTCAACTCTTGAGTTGGAACTTAATGAGTCTTGAAGGTAATTGGCTGGTTTTTACGGCCACAAGTAGAATTGACTTGCTTCCTTTCGTGTAAGAGCCTGAAGCTGACACAGCTAATTATAAAATCAATGTAACTGGGCAAAACATGGGCTCCAGAGACCCCAGTTGAACAGATGCTAGTACCAAGTACCAAATTTGAGCACAGCGATTTTAAAATGGAGTAAAGTTCAGCAGGCACAAGTCATATGCCAAATATATTGGACAAGAGAGTGGGCTAAGCTTTCCCATCTTCCCTATTTGGAAAGTCTGATATTTAACCAAGTGACATCGAGTATTGAGCTTCTAAGTTTTTTTTACCAGAATCCGTGATGGATTCACCATCTGGAAATGTTCTTCCTTCTGTATCCTTACTACTTTGTTCTTGGATGTAACTGGGCAAAACATATTCCAAGTTCTAGCTACGAGTACGCCAGGAATTTCAAGGATGGAGATAAGTTAACCGGGATCAAGTCATATGCTATGTATATTGGGCAACCCCTTTCCAATGCCTTCCAATACATCCCATTGTGCCCTCCTGGTAGAATGAACTGGGTGGCATCGAGCATTGAACTTCTAATCATATTCCATTCCGATTTCAACGAGCCAGAAGTTCTGGTTTCCTCATCATCATCGTATGGCCATTACAACCCGCTCTCGGGTTACGGCCGACCTCAGCAGCTCTCACCAGGCACCTCTGCTTTGCGCGCGCCTTCTCCAATTAGAAATACCAAGAAAGGATAGGTTCTCCTCCACTTGATCTCTCCATCGGAGTCGTGGTCGTCCACTCCGTCTTCCTTCGTCGGCTTTCGCTTCGAATACCTTTTTCGCTGGAGCATCATTATCCATACGTACGACATGGCCGAGCCAGCGCAGACGTTGTATTGTGATGCGCTGGACAACATCCATGTCGTCGTAGAGCTCGTACAGCTCGTGGTTCATCCGTATGCGATAGCCTTCCTCAAAACGTACGGGACCGAAGATTTTGCGTAGAATTTTCCTCTTAAACACCCCAAGAGCAGCTGCATCTGTCCGTGACACAACCCATGCTTCTGCGCCGTATAAGATCACGGCCAAGATGAGCGTGTTGTAGAGTGTTACTTTTGTCGTTCGAGAGAGGTCTCTGCTGCACATCTGCTTACTGAGACCATAGTAACACCTATTGCCAAATGTAATTCTTCGCTTTATCTCCAGGCTGATGTCATTTTCAGTGTTAACGACGGTGCCAAGGTACGTGAATTCCTTGAAACTTCAAAAGCATAGCGGTCCGCTGCAACATGGGAGCTGAGACGCCGAGCGTTCCTGACAGCATATACTTCGTCTTGCCTCGTTAACCGCTAGACCCACTTTCGCTGACTCCTTTTCGATTGCGGAAAATGCAGCTATAGTAAATATCGCAGTTTGTTTGCTTAGAGCAACCTTGTCCTATCCATCTCATTTCCTGGATGGCGGTTATATCAGCCTTAATTTTTTCGAGGGCATCCGCCAGCTGGATAGAGGCATCTTCCCTATTGAGGGTCCGGATATTCCAGGTGCATATCCTCAAATCATTGTCCTTTTTCGCTTTGCGGTGGTCGTCAACATAAGGGGGGATTTTATCCGAGGCTTTGGTTGTGGTTTTTAACGGTGCGGGTGCCAAACCCTGCGCTCAACCGTTTAACGTCCGGGTGACTCGCTGCGCACATTAGCTCACTATTTAGCGGATGCTAAGATAGCTGCCCAGGAGGCACCACGAGGAGACTGTGTGTCAACTTGCAATCATTTGAGACAGAGATCGCTCTGGCAGTCGACAGGTAGACAGCAATCAGAAGCTTTGCTCTGTACAAAGGAAAGCCAGGCCCACCCTGGCTGGTTTCCTATGTGGAAGTATTCTTCCTTCTGTATCCCAACCTCTGTGTCCTCTGATCAACTGGTGATCAATTTTCCAAAAGGCACTTCTTACATACATTGCACAAATCTGTCAATATCCTTGACCCTACGAGGGAGGAGAGCAAAGTGCGTTAAGACAAATGAACCAGCCAAGAAACAAGCAAACATAGAAAAATCAAGCGCAAAACAACAAACAAACGATAGACGATAGACAAACGATAGACGAACGATAGATAGTTACTCCAAAAACTTTTTCAATATGTGAGAGACGAACGAAGCGGAGGAGAAAGGCGGTTTGAGGTCATTTGTGGGGACACTTATTTATTTTCATGTTCCATTTAAAAACTTTATTTATTGATGCTGATAGGAATCTAGTCAGCTGCTAGAAGTATCTGCACATTTCTCAGTTCCAGCTTGGTTTGCATGCGCCATGTATGTGTGTGTGTGAGAGAGTATCTATGTGAGCGCATTAGCTCCCTTTGGTTGAATTTTGAACATACTTGAGCCTTTAGCAAGCAATAAAATCAAGATACTGGAGCTGGGGCTCTTGGCCATCATGCGCTTTGTCACTAGACAAAAGACAAACAAAATGCTTAGATAAATATTGGCCAAAACATGGCGAAAAATGAGCAAAAAATATTTAATACTCTGCAGCGACAAGGGCATACACTTTCGAATGAGAATTTCTCATTGAGAACTTAATAATAACACAAGATTAAGGCAGCTTTACAATATGACGCATGTAAAAAGCTGTTTGTTGTAAGCTTATTGCCTATACTCTCGTTACTTTTTCTACTAGTTGATTGGGCACTTTTGCCTTTGAGCACTTTTGCCCTACAACTGTGATGGGCAGTCGCACATTTTGCATAACTCTCAAGGATAGGGCAGCACGTCCAAGAGTGTCAAATAATTTAATAAAAATTTTGCTACAGCTATTTTATTTTTATTTTATAAATATATTGAAATTAGTCCGCATGGACGTGTTTCATCATAAAAATATGCCACGTAAAGTTCGACAAACCCGTACACTTTCTATAATTTGTGAAAATTTGACTTCGAGCTACCCAGCACCAATACATTAGGCGGTTCAAATTTAGTAATTTTTGCCTATCACTTCCGAATTTTTTTATGGGGTTTTAATAAAACTTGCATCCAGTAATGATATAACGATGTTATATAGATATATAGGTACAATATGTTAAAAAAAAATTTTACAGTTTGAACCTCAGGGATATGATACAACATTTTTTAACGAATCAACAAAATTTTTAAATTTAAACCCAAAACAACGATTTTTGAATATTACGTCTTCATTCCAAATATTTATGATGAAGTGTCACTTTTTCAAAGTGCTGTCTATGCGATTATTGAAGCTGACGTCATTACAATGAGCATACTTCAAAAAAGGTTTTCATGTTACAGATTTCGAGTTAACCGAAAAAAAAAACTCTTCGAATTAAAAATAAATTTATATAATTAAAATAAAATAACTCTGGTTATACTACACTGCTTTTGATTATTTTTTTTTCCGAACTATAGGTAATTGAATAACCTATATGAAATATAGATTTTATTCAAAGTACGGTTTGGTCGGTACTTATGATTTTTATAAAATTTTTCTTCATTTTTAGCAAGCTTTTGAGAGAAATTATTTTTCGAAAGTTAATTTGAAATTTAAAATAAAATATTTTCATGCAGTTTTATTTAAAAAAATAATGGTTGTTTATTAAAATCTGAGAAAAAATATAAAAATAAAGGGAATCTTTGTAAAAAGTAACAATAATATCAATATTTTCTTAGTTTCATGCATAGGTTTATTTGTATAACCTGCTGTATAACCTAATGCTGCAAAGGGCATTTTAAGTGAGAGTAAGCGGAAAAAGAATTTAAAAAAATACAGGAATAAACATTTTTTGAAATGAATACAACCAAAATACATTTTATTTAACCAAAAATCGGAGTAATTTGTTAGAACATATTTTTACTGAGAATTAAATATTTGGGGTACAACCATGACTGAAAAATTCAGCTCTAAATATTTTATGTTTATCCATTTTACTTATTTATTCCCTCCACCCCCGTAGGGTTAAGGATATGAAAATAAAATATTTTTTATTATTACAAAAAAAAATAATTTAAATATTTTTATTCGTTATGAGATGAGTTTTTCCAAAGAAAAGTCTGCAAAATAATTCACTATCGACATAAAAATTAATTTAAAAAAAAATTGTTTTAAATCAAAAATTTTAAGTTTTGTTTTAATTAAAAAATTATGTATATTTTTTTAAATAAAAAGTTACATAGTATATTTTTTAATTAATAAAAAAATTTATATTTTTTTAAATAATAAAATCAATCTATTTTTTTTTAATTAAACAACTTTATTTTTCTTAAAAAAATAATTTAAAAAAAAGAAAGCTTTTTACCAGGGATCGCAAATAAGAGTTATGGTTATGAAAAAAATCAAAGCGAAAAAATGGGTTTATATGAAAGTCCATCCAGTAATATATATTTTTTTTTAAAGTATTTTTATTATAAAAATTGCAGTGTAACTCTTATTTCAAATATTTAATAAAAATAGCCCAGTAATTTTTTTTTTTTAGGTTAAAAATAAGAGTTTAAATTTGATTTGAATAAAAAAATCAAAAAATAATAATTATTTCATAATCTTTATTTCAAATATTATATGAATTACGGTCCCTGCTTTTTACTAAAAACTTTTTTTTTAATATCTTACTTTGATTTCGACTTTTCCAACAAAAAACTATCTTATTATTCAGTTAAAGATTAATCGAAAAGTAGTCTTAATTTTGCAAAGAACAAAATTTACGAACAAATACGTCCAGCATATATATATTACAATTAGAAAATTGTTTTTTAATCCTATTAAAGATACTGGCAAAAAAATTTTAAATAGCTCTTTTCTTGGTAAAGCTTTTCTTAAAACTGTCTGAGCGTCTCAGAGTTATACTTGGAGTATGTATACCATAAATGTATAAATTTGAATGCCTTTTGTGTTAGTTCTATTAAAAAAATTTTTTTTTGTCAACAAGAATAGAACTCCCTCCGAATTTTATGCAGACTATGGTTATTGATTTTAAGAAGCTCAAATCGGGATTTGCCTTGTCTCGAAATCTCGAACTTGTTTCGATGACGCTACCACATAAGAAAATAAACAGCGCACTCTTAGAAAGAGTATCGCAGGCCGTTGACCAACTATGGCTTGAGCAGAGGGTTTTGGCCATATTGCAATGATTACAGCAACAATAAAAACACCAAACACAAGGGCAATATTTATTGATGTCGCCAATACTGTAAAGAGAGCAGCCACAAAGAGTTTGGTAAGCGATGTTGGCCAGGAGAGAGTGTGTGGTGGGTCATAAAGAGAGGAGACAATAATAAATAAATATAAGCTGCAAGAGAACATGGTAAATGTTTGCCAGGTTTGTATTTTGGTTTTGCTTCTTGGGCTATCTCTAACACCCACACACACGCTCTGGCATGCATGTACAGTGCGATAAATAATTATTCGGACACAATGCAGCTAGCAAGCTTTTAGATGTAAAGGACTTCGAAGACCGTCCAGAAATATCTGAAGTGGGATCAGTGTGATTAGTATTTTCGGATGAGGTTACACCGGTTGATCCCTGGGAGAAATGACACATAGACTTAGTGGAAAAAAAAAAGTGTAAATGGGACACCCGGGTTTGAACCGGGGACCTCTCGATCTGCAGTCGAATGCTCTACCACTGAGCTATGTCCCAGATATTATTTTCGAATTAGAGATTGGATAAAAGTTAATTTTTGTAATCGATATTGAGGTTATATTTTATATAGACCATGTATGCATTTAAATAACTGAAAAAGGAATAATGTTGCACTGCTCTAAAATTTTCAAATTTATATTTAATTTACTATTTGCTAATAAAATAAAATAACTAATAAATATTAAAAAAAAATTGCTAAAGGTAACTTAAATATTGGATTAGAGTTAAGACGTCAAATCTTTACTACTGAAATATTAAGCTAATAAATTTGGAGTATTTATAAGTTCCATTCGAAAATTTACAAGTTGCATGTTTATTTTAAGTTCTACGGGGAAGTCCGAAAATTCATAAAACAAGAACGATTTCTTGGCAAAAATATATTTATAACAAATTGCAAATTAAAAAACAAGAATTTTTTTTTTAAATTTGACCATTTAATAAAGATTATTAAATAATCGTTAATTGAGCAATGCTAATATTTTTATATTTACCTACAAAATGTATACATTTTTTTCATCATAATATTAAGAAGTATGCCTTCCTATAAATATTATAACAATTAACAATAATATTTGCCATCTTTTGACAAAACATTGTTCGTTTTATTTTTTTAACATTGTTGTTGAATTCACACCATATAAAGAACGTATAAAACCACATGTTTAAAAAAATGGTGATTGACATATTTAAGGAACATACTTAAAAAAAATAAGAAAATTTCATTTTGTTTTTAAGAAAATACGTAGGTTAAAAAAAATTAAATATTTTTTTTAAACAGCCCTAGTGCTAACTAAGATTAAAAAAAGTAATTGGCACCAAAATATTTAATAGTTAAGTCGCAAGTAAATACACATGGAAAACACGTTTTTTTAAATTAAGCCGCAACGCATTAAGTTTAAAAACAGAAATTTGGTCTAAAATTTTGTTTCCATTCCGCATCGAATTGCATCATAATTTACAAAATCGCTGGGGCAGTTTCCAGTACCTTTTCCAGCTAGCTCTTATTTTGAAGGAGTCTTAGGACTTGAGTTAGGATAAAAATTGAGATTTTTGTCAAAATAAAATTTCAATCTTGAAATGAAATGAGATAAAAAACTTTGAAGTATTTATAAGCTTAATTCGAGCATTTACAAATTACATGTTAGTGTTAAGTTCTATGAGGAAGTTCGTAAATTTAAAACCAAAAACGATTTCTTGAAAAAAAATAAAAATATAACAAATTGCAAAATAAGAAACAGTAAATTATAACAAATCAAAAACGCTTAAAAAAAATTCTTAAGGGACTTGAGTTAGGATAAAAGTCAAGATCTTTGTCAAAATAAAATTTCAATGCAGAAATAAGATTGTTCTTTATCATTAAGATGATACCAAAAATGTTCAATTGAATTACGAATTTGACTAGAATTCTAGATTAAGAAACAGAATTATATGGACAAAATTCTTTCAAAAATGCTTAAAATTCTTGAGTAAGAACAAAATCAATACAGAATTAAGATGAACAAAATTTTAAGAATGAATTAGGATTGTTCTTTATTGATAAGATGAATACAAAAATGAGCCATACATAGCATAAGGGAGTTGGTTGGTTGGTTTGGGTGCCGTTTGATCAACATATTCAAACTCAATTAGCGCTATGCGCATTTTGTTACACCACTTATGGAATCTCTGTTCGGTTTATTCAACCATCTCGATCCGTTAATAAACCGCTGATGTCGTCTATGTTCTTTTCCAAGTCACGTAGGCTTCCTAACGCGAAGCTTCCTAGTGCTCTGTGGCGTAGGACCCCAACGTGGGCACTCGCAAAATAGTAACTGTCTCTCTGTGTTCTCCTGGTCCAGCTTCAACATCTGACGTTGGGGCCAGCCCATTTTCTGCATGGTCTCCTAACGGCCAATGTCCGGTTATTGTCGATGCTATTCTGAAGATCATTGTTCTTGGTTTGGTTAGCAGTTCGGCCGTTCTATGCTTGTCGTATCGCGGCCAAATTTCCTGTGCAATCTTGCAAGTGCCAATATTTTTCCATCTAGTTTCAGCCTTGTTCTGAGCTCGCAGAAGAAGCTCTTTCTTGATAGCGCTGAGGGGGTATTTGACAGCTACCTCCGCTGCTTCGCCATCTGATGCTCCTTTTCTCGCCAGTTCATCAGCTTTTTCATTCCCGTATACGTTCCTATGTCCGGGAACCCATACGAGAGCGATGTTCATTCTGCTTGCAAGGGCATTGAGATCTTATTTGCATTGTCTGATGATTTCTGAGTTCACGATTGACGATTTGATCGCCAGCAAAGCTGCTTGACTGTCGGAGAATATACACACCTTCGCCAGCTGACTCGGATGATTATTCAACACCTTACATGCTTCTCTGATGCCAAAGACTTCCGCCTGGAAGATGCGGTTTCTGCTGCCTAGGCGATAGGAGAGAGATGCTCTTATTACCCTGTTCATGTCCCACTCCTTTCGCGTCGGGAATCTGACGTCGAACCTCTTCTTGAAGTCCAGTACTGGTGTTATGTAATCTGTTGATTTGCTAGTCTCTTGACCCTTCAGAATGCTGCCATGTCCGTAGGTACTAGTCCTCCAGAGTCCAGTTTCTTTGATTCTGGTGGCTGTGTTTGCTGCAGTTAGCTTTAATTGGATGTCAATCGGAATCATATTCAAGATCACATTTAACGCCTCTGCTGGGCATGATCTAATTACGCCCGTAACACTTGCACAGGCCGCTCGTTGCAGTGTACTTAGTCTCCTGTTGCCTGCTCAATGCTGGCCACCATACCAGCGCACCATATGTGATGATGGGTCGTACGATGGCTGTATACATCCATAGGGCAATCTTAGGGTTCAGACCACAGTTCCTGCTGATGATTCTTTTACTGGTGTAATATGCTATGTACGCTTTCTCTATCCTTTTTTCCACATTGTCCTTCCAGTTGAGCTTTGGATCTAGTACCACTCCTAGGCACGTCGCTCTGTCGGACAACGGGATCTCTACTCCGTTAAGAGAAGGGAGTCTAAACTGAGGTATTTTTGTTTTTGTGGTGAATACCATTAGTTGCGTTTTGCTTGGGTTGACGTTAAGGCCACTCTTGGTGGCCCACCTTTCTAGCTTACGCAGAGCATAAGGGAGTATTAAAAAGAATTTTTGGTTAGAATTTTTTAGTTATAAAATAATCATAATTAATTATAAAATCAAAAAACTGCGTTCCTAACCATAAGTTATTTCAGATTTTAAAACAAAAGAAAATTTACAAATATTTAGACTCAAGTATAAGCGCAAAGTGTAAAAAAAAAGTTTGTACGCACTGCCAATAGCACAGCGCGTAGAAACTTCAGAGTGTGCGAATAATTTTTAGCCTGACTGTAGTGAGTCGTGTGTGAATTGCATGGCCAGCGTTATAATCTAGAAATCTTGCCGCCGGCTAGACAAACAAACAAACAAACATGGAGCACTGACAAAGAGCTCGCTTTGGTCTTTACGCCTTGGACAAAAGCCTGAAAAAATGGCAACAAACAACAACAACAATGAACAGCATCAACAACAACAACAACAATGCACTTTTCATTACGCACTCCAATATTAACGCAAAACTTTTGGCAAGAGCACAAATGTTGTTGTTGGTTGTTTTTTTTTTGTTTCTCTTTTTTTTTTGTTTTTGTTTTACCAACACTGGTTGACAAAAAGGTAATAAAGGAAAAGTTTCCCATAGACAGATTGCGTTAGTGGGGAGACTGGGGATTGGGAAGAGAGAGGAGCGAGATATCCCAACATGGGTAGCTTTTTGATGCCTTTAGCATTGTCTGTTATTTGCGCTTGACAAAACGGAAGCGGAAATGAGTTGTGGGCGTGATTGCACATATGTGTGTGTGCGTGTGCGTGGTGTGTGTGTGGGTTCTGTAATATGAGCTGTCAATTGCCCATATACTTATTATGTGCACTTATAATTACAGTTGGCTATAATAGGCAATTAAAATCAGGTTAAAGTGCTGCCAAAGTTTTCGATAATTGCAGATATCTATTTTTGGATATTATACTATATTTAAATATTTGAGTATTGACAATCTATCAAAAAGTTTCACATAAAAGATAGACCACAAATTGTAGTTTATAAATTAATTGAGATCTCCGCTACCTGTATGCTTTGTGGTTTTCTCATATACTATTACTTAGAGATGGGATGACCACAGAACACCAAGGAAGGCAGCTTAAATCTTAGTTTGCTTAGCTGTGTCCCAGCTGATGTTGTGTAGGGACAATTCGTTTAGTGTTGTACGTCGCCAGGTTGCCTTTGGCCTAACCACTCGTCTGCTACCTGGGGGGTTCCATTCCAAGGCCATCCTGATGATGCTGCTTCGGTCTTTTCTGAGAGCATGGCCAAATCCAACACCACTTGCCAGTTCTTATCTGAGTGCAGACAGGAACTTCACTAGTACAGTGCCAAAGTTCCGCGTTTGACATCCTGTTGGGTTATAATATACCGCATATAATCCTTAGGAACTTGTTGAGGAATGACTGCAGTTTTGATATCATTCTCTGTGGGGCCAACCACGCCTCGCTGCCGTGCAACAAGATGGATTTGACGCTCCCATTGAAGATTCTAAGCTTTGTTCTTCTGCTTTTTGCTAGTTTCTCCATATGCTAAACAAGCGTCCAAATGCTAATCGCGATTTGTTGAGATGATTCTCTATATCCTCATCCACCCCGCCACTGGTAAAAATTGTGGTACCAAGGTATGAGAAACAATCGACAAAGTCGATAGTGTTCCCGCAGATGGTTATGCTACCTTGGCTGGTGTTGCTGAGGCGCATCGCTTTGGTTTTAGATGTGTTTATTGAGAGTTCAACTTTGCTGGCAAGGATCTCGAGATCATTCGCTGTGGATTTCACAAAGTTTATGAGAGATGAGACATATGTTGTCCGCGTAATCAAGGTCATCCAAATGACGGGTGAGACTCCGCGTAATCCCACGCCTAGACCTGCATACATCACTCATAGCCTCGTCAACTACTATATTGATTAGTAGAGGTGATAGGGGGCATCCTTGTCTGACACCGGCTTTAGTTTGGAAAGGTGCAGTAATTTTCCAATTGTGTAGTACCGTCAAGTCTGCCTCACCATACGTCATACGCTTTTACTATCGATACGATGTTGACTGGCACTCCTTTCCTCGCCAAAATCCGCCATATCGCTGCTCTGTTTACTGAATCGAAGGCCTTCTTGAAGTCGATGAACAGAAGGTACAGTGGTGTTTAAATCTATTACGAATAAAAATATTTTGATCACACTAGAGGAGTGTTATTAAATGACTAGGAAGTTTGGCTCCCTGCTTCATATGCTTTTCAATCTGAACTTCTACCTCTCGACTTCTCTAGTAGAATGCTTTCGCTAAAGTTTTTTAAATACATATTTGGATATTCAGCTTTTTCTGAATAAACAATCTTGCCTATAGTGAAATATGTTTTACTACCAGGTCTATAGGTTTTTAGGGTATAAGACTCAGGGCGTTAGAAAGGAATTGCGGGTCCGGGAGCCGGTACACTTGCTCCCGGACCCGCAATTCCTTTGTACAGCTAATTTGTGTCACGAGAGTATGAAAGTAATTACACCGGGCTCCTGAGAAAACTCCGGGGTGGGGGAATGCCCCTAGAACTATATGCTCAAAGTGTATACTATATTTGTTTAATGCACCAATGTAACGGACAGAAGGAGTCAAAGGAGGCAGACCCCATGTTTTTTACATCAAAATGCTTATCACAAACTAGGATAACGATAGAGCTCTGTCCATCCGTCCGTTCATCCGTCCCTCCGTTTAGTCCTTAAAACATTTAAGAATGAATATTCCTCGGGCTTACTCTCATGTTTATAAAAAAATATTTGGAGGAGCAGGGTTCTGACAGTAAGTTATAAGCTTAAAGTTAGCCCTAACAACTCTGTTCGCAGTGCCAGGTCACTTAAATAGGCCGCCCCTAACCTGGAGAGCAGACGCCTTTTGCCGCCGCTCATTCTGAGTAAAGACGCTACGTTGTGGATCGCCACATGATCGCGAAGCCATGATTTGCCTTCTCACAATTAGCTAGCTCCCAGAATGGTTGTTCAGGGGGTTACGCAGATGATACTTGACTGAGAGTCGGAAGTTTGTGAGCTGCTTGAACCGTTCAGCAAAAGAATCATTTCTGGCCACTCCCATGTGAATGCCGATCACTTCTGCGAACGGCTCCAACCTGATATAAAAAAAATAATGGTCGTGGAATGTCAAATTAGCTTGAATATGATCAAGAACACGACGAACAGTCTGTTCTGATGGACGATTATTTGTAGTAGGTCCCTTTCTTGTCAGACAAAACTAATACTCTTGGGGACATTCATCCTTCCAGTTCTCTTGGAGCTTGTACGGTACCACACAGTCGGATGAAGCTGCTCTTGGGGTGTTTGAGAAAAAGAGGCTTCGTTATACTAAGGGGAATAAGGGGTAAGGAAAAGGAATAAGCGAATTCAGTGACTTCGCAGCAAGGGTCATGTACTGCATGCGGATGGCGAAACTCCACCTCTTAAGGTGTTCGATGCGGTAGTTAGCGTCCAGTGGAGATGGGGAAGACCATGGCTGCGTTGGCTGCACTAAGTGGCTGAAGTTCTGTCAGCCCTTGATTTTATCAACTGGCGAAGTGCCTTGAGGCCAGTTAAGAACAAGAAAGCTTCAAATTTTTTTTGGAGCTCTCGAGCATCTTAGTAAATTTAATCAAAATCGGTTGACTATATCATACAGCCCCCCTAGGAAAAATGGTCATATCTCAAAAATTAATAAACACTTGAGGAAATCGAAAGTTTTAGTAAGTAGCGGCAAAGCGTCAGCTTAAGTTTGGTGCAAGGGACGTGTCGACGGTGTTGATGTCGAATAAGGTCTCTAATGTATCAAGGAATAACTAATATATGTTTAAATACGGGTCTATAGAGTCGGCCATTTGGACGATATTATTTTTTAAACCTAAATGAGTAGTTTCAAATTTGCCTTAGGTGCAAATACTTGCCCAATTTTTTTTGAAAAAAAGCGTATAAAATTAAAAAACAAAGCAACAGCTGGCCGACCCTATACTTTACGTGGTTGGCATTGGTGCGACCTGGTACAAATGCATCTTAGCGGTCTAAATGCTGGAAAGTGCGGCATAGGAGCACTCTTCCGGGAGCTTTTTATCCATTCTATGTATCGCAACGCCTAGATCTTGAAAATGATAAGAGCTGGATCAACCAAATTATTTTGTTATAATTGTTTTTTCTTAAAAACCCCCTTTTGCTTAATGGAATCAGCATTATCGAAAGCCTTTGAATGCCTAATCCTAACTTAGCCGAATTTGATAATATCCTGATGCACTTTTTGTACCAGAAGCTCCTAATATCTGAGAATTAAAGGATAAAGCTCATTAGATCGAAACTCATTATTATAAAATAATTAATAACTGCTAAAATGAGCAATGAATATTTAATAAAATTAATCAAAAGAAAGAAATCTGTAAAGTAGATAATTAAACAAAAAAAAAAACAAACAAAAGGAAGGCGCTTGAAAGTGAAAAGCGCAAAAGAGAAAAGACAAAAATCAAAGATAAACAAGTATGAGAAAAAACAAAATAAAAATAATATTTGCCTATCACAAAAAAAAACACCAGAACTTGGGCCAGGGCTTTGGAGTTTTCGACTTTAATGAAGACATCGCATAATTACGCGCCTACCAAAATTGATGATTTTCATTAACGACAACTTAATAACTTGGAGGCAATCCAATGAAGACGCGCCCTCTGCGAGACGAGACGGTCCGGTCCAGACACACAGCCCATAGCCCATTGGAGTTGCCTCTGGATGTTGTTGTTGTTGCTGTGGAGTTTGGCGCTGTAAACTTGATTATCGATAGGAATCATCGTTATGAAAAGTAAACAAGCCAAGTTATGGGCACGGCTGTTGGCCAATGCTTTGGCTTTAGCTGATGGTGCATGTTGCATGTTGCAGCTACTCCCCCAAACAACTCCCGTTGTCGTCCGGCATTGTGTGGTCTGCTGCCGAGACTCAGTGGCTTAGTTGGGGTTAGGGTTGTTGGAGCATTGGTTCCAGCTAGATAGTAAATTAAAATAACGTTGATCTCAGACGTTTTACACCAAAAAATAAATTATTGTAGTTAGCACCAAAGAATGAGTTAGTAGTATGGAATAGTTCCAAAGTTAGTTATAGAAAATACTTGGACTGCACTGGCTCAAGAATAATCTTTACAGGCAATTTCTGGGAAAATTCCGACATCTTCCAAAATCTCCAAATAGCATATTTGTTTTGGTTATTATTATTTTGACATGTTCTAAAAAAATAAAAATTTAAGAACTTAGTCTATCTACAAAAATTTTCCAACTATTTCTATTTCGCACTATTGCTCGAAGTTCGCTAACAGATTTGTTCGTCTCTCTCCTAATTGACCTTCGCCATGTACTTTTTGGACGTCCGCTGTTTCTTCTGCCCTGGGGGTTCCATTCTAATACTCTATGCGCCATTTCGTCGATTTATTTTGGTTATTTTAAGAAAATATTTATGATCTGGGAACTTGTAGAAAAATACACTATACTCTGACTCTAAAATCGAGGATATCGAATTATGGATTGTGGAAGCGACGCAAGAATAGAGAAATATGAGGAAAACTAGAATAATATGATTTTTATTTGTGACTTTTTTTTATTTGTTTTTATTTCATTTACAACTAGTGAGACCGGCAGACGTTGTCCCGCCCAAACTTTTTGAATACTCTTAAAGTAAATAAACATCGTAAGAATATCTAGTTGGCTTATCTGAAAAAATAAAAGATTTTTAGATTTGTTTGCAGCTCGATTCCAATTTGCACCATTATTGGTCGAATGTCGCGCTTCATGGGTCTGTCTTAACCGAATTCTTTCACGTTCATATCGATATTCACGCTCCTGGGCAGCACGATTAGATTGATAATTAATTTGATTCGTTGCATTTCTTCCAATTGAAATACTTCATGCATTGATCGATTAGGAGATGGAATTCTCAAGTCCTAATGCTTTATTAGCCATCCTCAAGCATAGATCTTCAATATAAATTAAAGCTTCTTTGTAAACTTCCGGCGTAAATTCCATCAATAGATTACATTTTGCTTGTCGTACTCGAAACAAAATATCTTCTAATAAATAATCTTGATATTTTATCCACAATTTAGGTGGATTTGATGGAAAACATGTTGCCAAAATAATCGCAAATAGGAAACGTATTTGATATGGATGAGTACTTATAGCAGCAACTGCTGAAGCTTGATCGAACGGGATAAAAAGTATCCTGCCTCCGTCTCCTGGTTCTAAGCTATCTCTTCACCAATTTTCAGCCATATCGGTTCATCCGTTCTTGAGTTATAAATAGTGTAACTAACAGCACTTTCTTTTATATATATAGATAAATCATCAAAATCATTCATTTTGGGTAATTTCGCGGGGAACTCCCACACCTTTGAAAATCTCAAAATTTCATATTGTTTTTGGTTGTTTCAAGGGAACTTTAATTATCTTGGAATTTTTATAAAAATACCCAACTCTACGCCTCTAAAGTCGAAGAACATCGAAATATGAACTGTGGAAGCGACACAAGAATAGAAGAATATGAATAAAACTAGAATTTCGAGGTGTGTTCAAAAAGTAAGGTGAATTTTCAAATTTCGCGGGCAACGTATTTTCGATTATCGATGTTTTTTGTTGAAACTGTTCTGAGTAAAAAAAATGTTTACAAGTGGTACAAACTCTTCCAAGATGGCCGGGAAGATGCCAATGACGAGCCTCGCTCTGGACGCCCAAGCACGTCAACAACTGATGAAAACGTTCAAGTAGTGAAGAAAATTGTTTTGGAAAATCGTCGAATCACTATCAGAGAAGTTGCTGAGGATGTCGGTATATCGCTTGGCTCGTGCCATGAAAGTTTTTCCAACGTTTTGGGCATGAGACGTATGTCAGCGAAGTTTGTTCCGAAATTGCTAAATTTTGACCAAAAGAACCGTCGCATGAGCATCGCTCAAGAGCTGTTGAATGACGTCAACGTCGACCCAGATTTACTCAAAAGGGTCATAACTGGTGGCGGTATATGGTTATGATATCGAAACCAAAGCCCAATCGTCCCAATGGAAGCGGAATTTAAAATTTTTTTGATAAGTCTGGTTAGGTTATACCGGTTGACTCCTGAGGTTTTTTTTAATAACAAATTCTGAATTTTATTAAAAATAAGGACTAAATAAAAAAAAGACTATAACTAAAAATTCCCCAAATTAGATATTAAAAATATGCGCCACCTAATATTAATGAACCAAGAAAAATTCCACATAAAATAAACTTAGATTGTTGGATTTTTTTTTTAATTTAAAATCCGTGTTTTGAAAGAGATTAGAAAGGGTAATAATTTCAATTAAAGTAATAAGTATTAATATAGTATAAATATCCGTCCAAATTATAGTTAAATATTTTCAAAATTAGCTTTTAAAAAAATACGCATTCTAATATTAATGAACCAAAAAAGTCCAAATGAAAATAACTAAAATTGTTGTTTTTTTTTTTTAACTTTCCATGTTTCAAAAGAGATTCTGAAAATAATTTTAATTAAAGCACTGAGTATTGCTTAAAGAATTGTCCAAATTGGTTTTAAAAAAAATCACCAACTATTTTAAATGAGCCAAAAAATGTAAAATTAAAAAAACAAACTTTTCGAAATTTATTTACAGAAAGAGGAAAGAGTAAAATAATTTAATTATTATTAATAATTTTAATATTAATTCAAATATTAGTCTCTTTAAGTTAAACGAGTCCATCCAAAGTTAGTTATACAAAAAAACTTATCAAAACTTTTACCTGAATCTGTATCAAAAAATTACCAATAATATATGCCCGAATTTACAAATCCACATCATACGCCTCTGAACACAAACTTTAACAAAACGTTTTTAAAAATTAAAAAAAAAAAATGCTATTAATTAAATTTAAATTCGCTGCCTAAACTTAATGTTAAACCATTTTAAAAACTATCTACGTCACTGTGCGCCTGCGAGAGCAATAACTACAAAAAAATAAACAAAATTTCTGCCACACTAAGCAAGCAAGTGCAAGCAGTGCAACAAATTGTTGCGGCCCCAAACAACAACAAGAAACACCTGCACAGCAACAAAATGTTGCAAAGCGAATACTGCGCAACTCGTGTTGCCAACAGCATCAGTCAACAGCACAGCACAGCGCGTGGTAAAGAGCGAGAGAGCAAGCGAATGCAAGCTGGTGAGTTTAGAGAGCAGAGCGTGGTGAGTTTGGCGCACAAGAGCAGCAAAATGTTTGTGGATGCTGTGCTGGCAACATGTTGACTGCAACATATGAAGCGAAGCCACAAAATGAAGACATGAAGCGAAGCACACGAACAAACAGCCACAGCAACAACAACAACAATAACAGCAGTGCACGATCAAGGCTCGCACACACAGGCATACACACACACAACTGCACGGTCAGCTGACCGACGCGTTCGCTTGGCTCGTTCGTTCGCCTGCCACGATTAATATTATTGCTGCTCATTCACTCACCTTCGTTACTTGCGCTCGGTTGTCGCTCGTCGCTCGCCGCACATTGGTTGGCCCGAATCTGCTGCAATCAACAAATCGAGACGAGTCGTCTGTCAACAAGCAGCCCGACTTGACGTAACGAAGTGAACGACGCTTCCTCGCGAATCGCTTACGCCGCGCGCGCATTTTAAAACAGTTTTGTGTTGAGCCAACTCTAAGTCTGGAATTTAGTCCAAGAATCTAAAGCCGGTAACGCCTGCGCGCACCACTTACAGTTCCAGCTCCCTACAAAGCGAGCAACGTTTTTTTTTTTTTTTGTTTTTAAGCAAATCTTCAAAGAAAAACAAAACAAATCTTTTAACAGTGCAGTGTTTTTGTGTGTGCTATATTTTTTTTGTGACTCCATCATGTGCTCCCTCCGGCTAGCGCAGCTTCTGCTGCTGCTTTTGGCCTTGTTTAAGGCAGAAGCCATACCCAATGATGTGTACTTGAAAATGTTTGCCATGCCGCCCGCCGAGGATCCCTGCTATGACGATGACAAACCGCGCAGCTGCATACCGGACTTCGTCAATGCCGCCTATGATGCACCCGTTTTGGCCAGCAGCACCTGTGGCCAGGAGCAGCCACAGCGCTATTGTGAATATCAGGATCAGCGCACGGGCAGCGAGCTTGTCTGCCACAGCTGTGATGCCAGCAATGCGCAGCGCAGTTTTCCGGCACGCGCCCTAACCGATCTGAACAACTCCAATAATGTAACCTGTTGGCGTTCGGCGCCGCTACTTAGCGGCAGCAATGATAATGTTACCTTAACGCTATCGCTGGGCAAGAAGTACGAGCTGACCTATGTGAGTCTGCAGTTCTGTCCCAAGGCGCCCAAGCCGGACTCCATAGCCATCTACAAGAGCTCCGATTACGGACAGAGCTGGCAGCCGTTTCAGTACTACAGCTCACAGTGCCGACGTGTATTTGGACGTGCTAATCGTATCACCATAACCAAGCACAACGAGCAGGAGGCACGCTGCAGTGATGCACATCGTCATAGCAGTGATGTGGTGGGCGGTGGAGCAGCACGCATAGCTTTTAGCACGCTGGAAGGACGTCCGTCGGCACGTGACTTGGACTCATCGCCAGTGCTGCAGGATTGGGTTACTGCCACGGACATAAAAGTGGTCTTTCATCGTCTGCAACAGCCTGATACACATGCGCTAAAGGCGCTCGATGCAGCAGATGTCAAAAGTGGCAAGTACAGCGTGCAACTGGCGGGCAATAATATTGAGTTGCAACAACAGCAGCAGGCGGCAAACGCTGCAATAGCGCAGTCGGAGCAGGCTATAACGCCTGCAGCGCTGCTGGGGCAGCACTATGCCGTCTCGGACTTTTCCGTGGGCGGACGTTGCAAGTGCAATGGACATGCCTCCAAATGCTCGCCGGATGCCAGTGGGCAGCTGGCCTGTGAGTGTAGTCACAATACGGATGGCAGGGATTGCGAACGCTGCAAACCCTTCTACTTCGATCGACCCTGGGGACGTGCAACGGCACGCGACGCCAATGAATGCAAAAGTGAGTAGAAAAAAAACAAAGTTTTTGATACCCCTCTAAGTAGCTGCGAGTTTCGAAGATTTTTGGAACACGCGCGCGTTTGTTTAGTTTTCGTCTTAGAAGTGAAAGTGGAAGAAAATTATTTCAAGAATGCTGTGCAGGCTGCTAGGGGTTGCACTCTGCTTGGGGGTGGGTTTGGCTAGCTGCTCTTTTCGACTTTATTTTTTTTTTTATGTAATAATGTTTGTGCTGCGGATTTGGCTTAGCCATAATTGAACAACTTTGGACACGTGTAGAGAGCTCTACGGATGTGTATACCTATGGCATATTGGCTCAACCCCGAGTCAGTTGACGTAATTGAAACCGTTTTCAATCAATTTGCAACTCTTAAGCTAGTGCCGAATTCCACCCACTGTGGCAAGAGACGGACGCAGTGGCCCAGAGGCATGCTTGGAAAAACTTTTGCCCGGCTCTTTGTCATATGAAATTGAAACTTTTCATTCTCATTTTCATTTATTTGCTCAACTTTACCTTTGCTGCATCAAACGCACATACAAACAAACAAACAAATCTACAAATATACATATGCCAGTGTGTGCACACCCCTGGCAATTAACCCCCGGGCAACAACGTCTGCGCCTCAATTGAGGGTTATGCGCAATCAGTCCCATAATAATGTGCGAATTTAAGCGAAATTAATTTGATAAACATTTTTCTATAATCGCAAATTACAACAACTACAAGGAATAATAATAAAAATAAAAACCCCTACGAGGGATGAACGAGATCCTGACAATTGAGTATTGAGTGCAAAATAAGGGTTTCTCGAACCATCGAACTACTATAGAAACCGCGCTGAAGTGTGTTTACGATATGTTTATAGCAGATTACCTCCAATATGCCGCAGATAACCTCAATCAGTTGATTTTCCACATGTCAAAAAGTCGCGAACCATGGAATTAGATATTTACTACATAAATTCAGGAAGCAGCTTGTGCATTCGGCAATGTTACGTCTAAATTAGCATTTTTATAAAAGAAAATATTTCTAACTACATTTTTATTTCTCAAATCTTAGAAGATTTAAAGTAAGGAAATATTTCTAACTACATATTTATTTCTCAAATCTAAGGAGACTTATAGTAAGGAATATATTGCCACATCTGAATTCTAAACATATTTTCTGGCTGATCGTATAAATTCTTAGCGTCTTTCTAATAGATAAATTTGTTTAAGGAAGCCCAAAACGATTAATCCCAATTATTTATATCGACACAGTTGTATTGAAAACGAAACGAAATAGCTTAAGGAATAAGTTCAAGTTCTTATGATGACGTAGCTGCCTCCAACTTAATTTTTTAGCCTAGCAGCTAAGTTCCTAAGCTAACCTTCAAAGAATTTATATCTAGCAAAATTCTCATATCTTTGAAAATCCCATAATCCCAGGAATAAGTTCAAGTTCTTATGATGACGT
Organism: Chymomyza amoena; assembly: GCA_037043745.1. NCBI lineage: Eukaryota > Metazoa > Arthropoda > Insecta > Diptera > Drosophilidae > Chymomyza > Chymomyza amoena. Next base: position 68,210 of record JBAMAX010003423.1, read on the forward strand.
AGCTGCGTCCAACTTAATTTTTTAGCCTAGCAGCTAAGTTCTTAAGCTAACCTTCAAAGAAGTAATTTCTAGCAAAATTCTTATATCTTTGAAAATCCCAAAACAGCATATTTTTTTGTGGTTATTTTCGGGAAATTTGTAAGAGCTTGGAATTTTTACAAAAATACCCAAAACTCTGACTCTTAAATCGAAGCACATCGAAATACGGATTGTCAAAGTGAGACAAGCACAGACAAATATAATAAAATTAGAACTAAATGATTTTGATTTATGGTACTCGTAGAATTTGGGCTTTTATTAAATTATAATTTTTTTAAATCAAAAAATTTTATGAATGAAAAAAATTCTTCGATTGAAAATTTCACAATTTGCGTTTTAAAAAATGTGCCACCTATTAAAAATGAACCCGAAAAATTCCAAATGAAAAAAACTAAAATTGTCTCTCCAAGAGAATGAAGTTTTAAAATGCAGAGATTAAAGAGAAAAAAAATTTAAATGAAAGTTATAAGTATTAATTAATTAAATGGTTCACATTGGTTTGAAAAAATTCGCCACCTGATAATAATGAACCAAAAAATTCCAAATGAAGGGAACTTATTTTGTTGGAATTTTTTTAGAGAATGCATTTTTAAAAATTCTTGCTTCGAAAGAGATTAAAGACAGATTTTTGTAGTTTTTTGTAGATAATTTAAAATAAAGCAACAAGATAAAAAATTCCAAAAATTCCATATGAAAAAACTAAAATTATCTCTCTAAGAGAATGAAGTTTTAAAATGGAAAGAGGAAAATAATTTAAATTAAGGTTATAAGTATTAATTAATTAAATGGTTTGAAAAAAACTCGCCACCTGATAATAATGAACCCAAAAATTCCAAATGAAGTGAACTTAAATTGTTGGAATTTTTTTTAAAGAATGCATTTTTAAAAATTCTTGTTTCGAGAGAGATTAAAGAGAGATTTTTGTAGTTTTTTGCAGATAATTTAAAATAAAACAACAAGATTTATAATTTCCTAATGATAACGAGTTTGAGCCCTTGATTGCGATAGGGAATTAATCATTTGCTAAATTTTTTTAATTTAATTCTACATACAGGACGGCCTAAATGACTGCCTAAACTGAAATTGAGTATGCAAAATATTTGGCTATACTTTGAAATTTGACTCTATGTATAAAAAATAATACAAATAATTTTTAATAATATTTTTTAATGATTGATTTTAGTTAAAAATGCTTATATTATTTATAATGTTCGGATTCCCAGAAAAGAAGAAAACATTTTTTTTATTTTTGAGATCGCAAGTTCCTACACAAAGTAACTTACATATATTTTTTAAGTCTCAGGAAATGGAACTAGGAGATTAAGGTTTGATAGGAAAAATAGAAACTACGTTCACGGTTTCAAACTTCCGTAAGCAAAAATTTCTTTTAACGGAATTCCAAAAGTCATTTATCTATTTTTTACAAAAAAACAGAAAGAAGACTAACAAATTCTTCTATAAATTCCAAAAGAAAAAAATCATCTTTATTTAATTTTTTTGTTTTGTCCCAGAAGATAAGCGAAGTTTTTCATGAAATCCAAAAGAACAAAAGCATGCATATCTCATCTCGTATTTTGTCTTTTTTCTATATAATAAATAACCAGAAGTTAGCGAATTCTTCAATATATTTTTTTTCGATTAACATTTTTTCATAGTATCTAAAACTCAATATAAGTGCGAGCAGGAAGATCCTCTCTAGAAATGTTTGCAATTATCGCAAGTATTATTTATTTCACTGAAAAATCTCTACTTGTCAAAACTACGAAAACGTCCAGAATAGATTCGTCAAGAGATGATTAAAGCATTGTTATAACATCTAATGGCGGTATCGCTTAAATATTTTCAGATGCCCAAAGTTTGTCTTTAACTTCGTTTAAAGACGATTAAATTATTATGGTAAAAAAATCTTCAAGTCCCAAAAGCATGAAATTATCAAAAATAATGGCGTTTAAAGGTAATTGAAGCCTTACTTGGTATAAAATTCTTAAAATGGCTAAAATTTCAAAAATATCTTCGTTTAAAGACGACCAAAACTTTCGATACCTTATGTTGGAAAATTTCGAATAAAATTTCATTTGGCGACTTTTAAAGCCTTATTACAGGGACCGGCACTCGAAGTGTAACCAATTAAAAAGGCCATAAATTCACTTTAGAAAATTACCTTTACTCAATTCAAGGTACAAAATGTGTAAAAATAATACGAAATTTAGAAACAATTTACTTTCGCTCAATATGGCCACCTTTTGCCTTCACTATGGCCTTGAGACGGTCCAAAAATGAATCGCAAGCTGCCCGAATGTGACTTGCAGGTATTTTGGCCCACTCGTGGACAATGGCTTTTTTCAGCGCCTCGAGACTGTTGTATCTTTTAGTTCGGACCTTGCTCTCCAAAATGGCCCAAAGAGAATAATCCATCGGATTCGCGTCTGGTGAATTCGAGAGCCATTGTGTGGACGTTATGAAGCTCGGAACGTTGTTTTTCAGACATTCTTGGTTCACTCGAGCTTTGTGAGACGGTGCCGAGTCCTGTTGAAACGTCCATGGTCTGCCACCGAAATGTTTGTCTGCCCACGGCTTCAAAGCAACCTCCAGAATACTTTCCCGATAATATTGCGCATTAACCTTGACGCCACGCTCGATGAAAACGATTGGAGAGCGCCCATCTCCGCTTACAGCGGCCCAAACCATTATCTCTGGCGGGTGCTGCCTCCTGGTGGCCAATCGATGACTCAAATTCTCGTATGAACGGTCCCTCAAGTAAACCCTATCGTTTTGAGAGTTTACGAATTGCTCAATTGTAAAAATTTTCTCGTCAGAAAACACAATGTTCGGCAATTGACCGCTTTCGGCCAAGCGAAGCAACTCCTCTCTCAAGTCTGACTTGTTGCTGCTTCGGTGTGAGATCATGTGCCTTTTGGATCTTGTAAGGCTTGACCTTGAGATCATTTTTCAGTATGCGACGGATGCTACGGTCAGATATCTTCAGTTCTTTCGCCATTTGATTGGCACTTCGTCGGGGATTTCGCTCAAGTCGCTTCTTCACTTTTTGAACCATCTCACGTGACGTTGCAGTCTTTTGATGACCACCTCCATGACGTTTTGCGATGCTACCAGTATCATTGTAACGAGTTATGGTGCGATAAACGAAAACTTTATTTACTTTAAGGTGTTCGAGCTTACGAACAATCGCTGGTTGTGATTTTCCAGCTAAATATAATGCAACTACACTATTACGTTTGAAATCCATTACTGATTTTTTTTTCGCGTTTACTTCCGGCAAAATGCTTTCGTGCGCTTGTAAACAATACTCTAAACTGTCACTTAGCTAACTTACAGACAGCTGATGCCCGTGCGTCAGCTGCGCGAGCGGTCTGAATTTGGTTACACTTCGAGTGCTGGACCCTGTACATTATCTCATGGTACAAAATTCTTTAAACGTCTTAAGATCTAAAATTTCGATAATAATCTTGTTTAACGATAAAAGCATTATGGTAAAAAAATCATTAAAGCCAAAACTTGAAAATTTTCG
>JBAMAX010003425.1:0-88728 GCA_037043745.1 Chymomyza amoena
TTATTTATTTGATATCGGTGTTATATTATATAGCTCTCCGAAAGAGGTGTCTCAGAGCATCTCGAAAAAAAACAAAAATTTTTAGCTGAATAATTTGATTGTTTATGAAGATAAGAAGTAACAAAATTGACATTCCGAAGTTGTTAGAGATCACCAGCATCGGTTGACTATATCATATAGCTCCTTTTAGACTCGGTTAAAAATCCATGTTTGGTGCACAATTCGTTCTGTTACGTTTGCTTACGAAGATATATCAATCAAATTTGGCACTTCGAAGTTTTTTTTAGAGTTCCCTAGCACTGTGCCAAATTTGATCAAAATCAGTTGATTATATCATATACCTCCCGTAGGACTTATCGATCAAAAAGCATCTAGAGCACAGCTTAGTTGTTTATAAAGAATTGAAATCAAATTTGGCATTCGAAAGTCTAGCACTGTATCCAATCTAAATTGGTTGACTATATCATAAAGACCCCAATACGACAAATTTTCAAAAAAAGCGTCTGATGCAAAATTCCACTTTTTTTGTTGGTGAAAATATCGTAAGCACATTTGGAAAACAAATATCTTTTGGAGGTTCGAAAGCAATGTAGTATATGGATTTGATTACAATGTGGTAGTACAGAGTATCCCAAAGCCGTCTGCGCCCGACGTATGCTATCTTTTTTTTGTTGTAATTTGGTCCATTTCCCCTCCTATATTGTTTAGCGGCTTTTCTCCCAAAAATTTAACATATACTTAACAAAAATCTTTCTTTTTTCATAGCGTATTTATGGTGATAATTTTATTAACATCAAGTGATAATTTCGGGAGTTAGAAATATCAAAACAACGAAATCGGTAAGTACGAAGAAACATTTTTTGAAAAAATCAAGAAGAAGGTATGTAACGACTATAACCGGTCCACTTAATTAATCAACGGTAGGGACTGACTAAGTCACACCCATTTAGACAAAAACATAACTCATTATTTTATTTTTATTATTAAATTTTATTATTATAATTTAAATACCAAACTTATTATTTACTTGCATAAAGTAGTCCTTAGTTTATACTGTAAAATTTGGAAATTGTCTTAAGCTTGTTCCAAACATGCCCTTAAATTTAAAGTAACCAAAGTTCTTATGGTAACAAACATTTTCCACTCTTCAATCCGCTACTGAAGCTCGCGAATTAGTCGTGCCACCAGCTCACAGCATGTCTTTTGACTATGCTTGGCCACAGCCATGACCTCCTCATGATTTGCCTCCGAATCCTTTTGTGCATCGTAGTCGAGAGCGCATTTGTTGGTGATTAAGCTAAAGGCAAATACCTTCATATCGCAGTGACGTGCTGTAATGACCTCATGCACCGTGGACATGCCCACCGCATCCACACCCATCATGCGCAGCGCCTTTAGCTCGGCTATGGTCTCATAGGTGGGTCCGCCCAGGCAGGAGTAAACGCCCACATGCATTTTAGACTCAATGCCCATTAGTTTCCCAATTTCTATAGCCTTATTGATTAGATCTTTGTTGTATGAGTTGACCAGTGCAGGAAAACGTGGTCCAAAGCGTGGATCATTGGGTCCCTGTAGTGGCGAGTTGCCCGCAAAGCCCAGCATATTCACATGATCGTGCATTATCATAATATCACCAGCATTAAACTTGGGATTAATGCCGCCAGCTGCGTTTGTAGCAAACAAATACTCAACGCCGCAGAGTTTCATGACACGCACAGGCATGGAGCACTTGGCCAGCGGGTAGCCTTCATAGAAATGGAAACGTCCTTGCATGACCATGACAGCAACGCCTTCCAGATTGCCTATAACCAATTTGCCAGCATGACCCTCCACAGTGGAAACCGGAAAGTTGGGTATCTTCTCATATTCGAAAACTTTGGTGTCTTGCACCAATTCGGCTAGTGAGCCCAGGCCAGAGCCGCAAATAATGCCAACGCGGGGTCTTACGCCAGAGCTCTTGATCAGAAAATCAGCAATTTCCTGTATAACCTCATAGGGATATCTGTAAAATAACAAAATATTGATAATTTGGTAAATTAATTAGTAGACAGTAGAGCGAGACTTGCACAAACGTCTTAATGGTATCGAGGGTAAACATAATGTGTGGCATGACCAAAGGGTGTGCCCCCAGAGGTAACAATACGAACTTATCTTTCGAAAATATTGCGATAAACAAACATAGATGGCATATTTTCTAAAGTTGATGAATTGGAACACAAGTTGCACATAATTACAATCTTTTGAATCAAAGATTGGGCAACCACAAAACAAAACAACGAAATGGAGTAATAGATGGAAACATTTTTTTTTACGAACTTTTCTTCGTTCATGATGCGTATAGCTCGCATCTCTTCGGCAGAAAGTAATTCTTTGTATTTGTCTTCTTCTTGGCTGCTGGAATTAGGGAAGTAAAATTAATATATTTGTAATTCGGGTGGGGTTTCCCCAACAGTAACGAAGAGCATGATAATGAGAGATGGCGAAAATAGATGTTGAAAATCGAGATAATATTCATTATGAAATGTTTGCTTAAATGTTTAGATGTACTATGGGTAAGTAGGAGGCTACAAGATCTAAGAAAGTGTAAAGTAATTTATCATGCTCGACCAGAAGAAGAAGGGGTTACTCCTAAGTAGTTCGACAGTTTCTTTGGCTTGTCTAGCAGAAGGTTTTTCTTTATAATCTAACGAAAAGTCAGCTTGGTTTAATCGTGAATAAGATCTAAGATCTCAGGAAAGTAACGTTAAGAAATACACACTTAGGCAGGTAGGTTAATGCGGCAATTGGAATCTAGCGGGCCGACTCATTTAAACCAAGAATAGGCCCTTTGTTTTACCGATAATGGTAATGGTAATGGACAGGTAAAATTAGGGGAATAGGAAAAGTGGAAAGTGCAGTGCCATGCTTTACGTGGTATACGAACCCGCAGCCTCTGGGATGGTAGTCTAGTGCACTAACTCTGGGCTATCAAGGCCGCTATATACGAGGTGTATTCAAAAAGTATCGCGAATTTTGAATTTTCGCGGGTTACGTATATTCGAATTTCGATTTTTTTGTGGCGTTATGTTGGTACTCATGTCTCTCACTTATGCCGACAAGCTCGGCCATTTTGAATGTTCACTTAATTGTTGACAGCTGCTTTGCTTGCACGTGTTTTGTCTCGTCTTCGATTTTTACCTATTCAAAAAAATGGATCAAGAACCTGCATCAAATTTTGAAAAACGAAATAAGGTGCGCGGATGCACCTTGGACCGAACCAACGTTTACCGGTGGTACAAAATGTTCTCAGAAGGCCGAGATGTGAACGACGAAGAGCGTGCCGGACGTCCGAGCACTTAAACAACAGGAAAAAATTAATGAAGTGAAAAAAATGGTATTGGTCAATCGTCGAATCACCGAATCACCTCGTATACTATATATACTCCCTTAACTCAGTGTTTAATTGAAAAATCTTACTGTCGGCTCATTTGACCTAAGCGCTATTTACTCTATTAAGTATACCGAAAAATTAAGTCAGCTTAGACCAAACACGCCACGGGAATACATAGTAAGAGTTATATCATTGTCATCGAACTCAAATAATTGGCTTAAACAATTAGAATGTCTAAAATGTATATACTTCATAAAAAAAAAAACACTTGTCCCACCTTTAAATAAAACGCAACAAGCTCTAATTACTAAATACGTATCTCATAGCATTTAATGTATATAATAGGTTTTTATAATGAAGTCTGCGAGAATACAGTAAACGCTTGAAAATGGGAATGTTCTAAATTATTATCTTTTTCATATCTAATTTCTTTCAATAGAGCGAAAGACGAAAAAATAAAAAAAAAGAGTTTCGTTAAAGACGAATCAAGTTTGTGACCCACAAATTTTTTTACCAGAATGTCTAACCAGGTCAACATATGTGGTGATCAAGAAACCCATATCCTTCCGTCTATCTCTTGTCCTGTCCGTATTGCTAGTTTTTGAAAGATCAAGCGAGTTAGGATCTAGGTTCTATCTTCACTGCCATTAATTAATTTTATATTGGCTCCCAGTTTCTTTGTCTGTCTGTCTGTCTGTGTCTCACCGTCTTTCCATCCGTCTAATTATCATTCCATTTGTCTGCCCGTCCATCGCAGTCCGTGCCTTGGTTCGTCCATCTGTCTGTCTGCACGTCTGTCCATTTATCAGTATGTCCTTTGTCTTTGTCTGTCTCGCCGTTCGTTTAATTTTTAGTCCGTCTGTAGTCAGTCCGTCCGTCAGTCCGTCCGTCAGTGTGCCCGTTTGTTTGTCCGTCTCTCTGTCCACTTATCCTTCTCTCTATCTGTGCATATCTTGTCTTTGTCTATTTGTCTCGCCGTCCGTCTATCCTTTTGATCTAACTGCCCGTTTCTCGAAGACCTAAAAATTTGTCCACAAGAGAGTTTTTTTTTTATTAACAGAACAGAATGATCTCTTTTGATCTCTTTGGAAGCAGTATTTTTGATACTGCTCATTCATGGGTATACATTTATTATCATCGTTAGAAAATTTCGGAAAAAATTTAACAGCATTTATAGTCCTTTTCGCCTAGATTCCCCATCAAAAAAGCTACAGTACCATATGGCTCAAATCGACTCAAAATCAGAAGAACATTATACAAGTTTCAATCGGGATGTTCCGACTATAACCGGACCATATGCTCTATTTTTCTTGACATTAATAATTCTTTAAAGAGTTGCGTTCGCCCGACTCCAAATCTAAAATCAACTTTAGTTCTTAAAGGCCAAAGGGTATTTATTTAGAATTTGTTCGAATGCCAAAGTAACTTAAAACATGGGATAAAAAATTTGCTTTAGAAGTGAGAAAGAAATTTTTACGAATAAGCGATTTAAACAGAAGAATCCGTAGACTACCCGTAGCTCGTGAAACAAAAAAAAGTTAACACGATCTTTGCTTAGAAAATTCCGCTGAAATACTAAATTATATCACATTTGTAAATAGTTTCAAATACGCGAATACAAACTCGAAGAAACCAAATTTTTACGAATATATGGGCTTAACAGAAGAATTCTGAGGAATACCGAGCTACCTCTTGCCGCTTTATATTTTTATTTTTATTTGAGAACTGCGCCAAACAGAGTCCGGTGGAAGGTTCTTGTTGAAGCCCTAAGCTCCCTGGAGGAGTAATAAATGGGGAAAAAAAATTGTATTTGAGAAATCGCTTAATTTTTGCTATGAATTCGAATTAGCATTGATTTGTTGTATTGAACTCTCACTCGCACGTGCCTCCCCATTCGAAAGATTTGCACGGGTTTCATCATAAACATTTTGAATACTTTGAAAATACTTCCCATAGCTGATAAGTATGTGATGTTTACTCTATAAGCATAGATTGAATAAACATGTCATCACATAATCATCTGCGTCATTTGTCTATACAACTCAATAACAATGATTATCTGTATAATAAGTATAATGTATTTTCCCAGCCCTGTATTTACGCTCTTGCGTATTTTTTGAGGAAAAGAATCCGAGATGTCTTTTTTTTGTTCTATTATAACCACAAACCAGACGCAAATACAAATAACTTTTTAAACAATAACTCTAAGAAATTGCCAGCTTTTGTGCGCTTAAGACAATACTTGTCTCAAACTAAGTCGATAAGTCAGTGAAACTAATCGATAACTAAAGTCATGAACTTCTGCTTAAGTTAACACTAAAGACCTTGCTGACTTTTTGTTATGTCAAGATCATGAACACAACACGCCCGCTTTTGGTAACCAATCACAGCTCCAAGTTCGGAACTAAGCTAGGAAAAACCGGAATGCATTGGGGGCAAAAAAACAAGTTTTACGGCGTTGCGTCGACTGCATTTTTATCAGCAGAGCTCTGCTTTGACCATTTTAAACAATGTAATCACAAAACTGAACCAATATTCATAATCATGACCGGCGATAGTAAAAATAAAAAATTTATATATTCCTAATGAATTTAAATTGTGTTTGTTTCGTTTTTAGTGGCTGTTTGTAGCTATTGATATCAGCGGCAAGATCAAGGCCAGCTTCTGACTCTTCTAGACTTTTAGACTTTGCTTTTATTTGCCAAATGGTAAGAGCGACTAGCAGCCAATATAAACTTACAAGCTGCTTTCTGGTGTGGCTAAGATGTGGGGATCTGGTCCTCTTTCTTTGAACAGAGATTTATCACCGGCTTTGCCTTTGGGATTGGAACAACAGTCGGGTTGGCACATTGTTAGTTTAAGAGTGGAATAATTTTAGAGGTTTTAGTTTGAAACTTGGAAACTGAAAGAAAGGTATCTCAAATTCTAATTTGGGATTTGGAAAAACTGACGTGTCTGACATTTAAGGCGTAGAAATTTGACTTCAAAAATTTTTTGAAAAGCTTTAAAATGCGTTGCAACAGGTGGAACAAGGAAGAAGTAAGGGACGTAATGGGTAGGCTAAAGAGTTTTTGTTTTTTTCCTTTTAGTACTGCTCCAGAGAGCCTAGGGCTTCTACAAGAACTTTCCACCGGACTCTATTTGGCGCAGTTAGCTTAGCTGTGTCCAAGCTGATGTTGTGTAGGTCGCCAGGTTGCCGTTGGCCTTCACACTCGTCTCTGTCCTTAGGGGTTCCATTCCAAAGCCATCCTGACAAAGCTGCTTCGATTTTTTCTAAGAGCATGGCCGATCCAACGCCACTTGCGTATTCTTATCTGAGTGTATATATGAACTACACGCGTACGGCGCCATAGTTCCGCGTTTGATATCCTGTTGGGCCAGAACATCCCGCATATAATCCTTAGGCACTTGTTGACGAATGACTGCTGTTTCGATATCTGTTATCTGCGGGGTTAGCCATGTCTCGCTGCCGTACAACAAGATGGATTTGACGCATGCATTAGAGATTTTCAGTTTTGTTCTTCTGCTTATTTGCTGGTTTCTCCATATGGAAAACAAGTGTCCGCAAGGACAGTAGGACTACATGTCTATGGCGGTGTAGGAGCATCACATAGGCGTGTTAGTGATTTATATTTTCCTGCGGGCAAGCCAGACATTCGACTCCCGTTAATCTCTGTTAAGAAATATCGTGACGATCCAAAATGAAAAAAAATCTCGAGCAGCAAAACAATCGCAATGGAGACACTTAGAATGATGAAAGAGATGCTACTTCGAGCCGCTTAGCAGTATTCGAATAGGATAGAATCAAAAAGTAGTTACAATGAATTTATGTAGCGCTGTCGGATCGATGGAGAATGGTTAGACCACCTGCGCGTGGTAGGGCCTTCTAAAGAGACGTATTTTTTACAGCCGGAGAGTAAGGCACGTCGATTTCCGAGAACCCCATTGAATTCTCTCTTGGGGAGAGAGATATATACAGTGTAGGATCAAAATATAGTAGAACTGGAACTGTAGCGCGTACGGATGGGTCGAGGGCAGTCGGACTACCTGTAGTGCAGAGCCTTTAACTGATATTTTTTCGAGACGGATAGTAAACTCGTCGATTTCCATGAACATCTTTTAAGTAGGCACGCAAACTCATTGAACACAAGGAGCCCTCTGGTCTCCCAACAACTTCGAGGATGTATGACCATATAACAAAAATAAAGGTACTTCTGGATTTCGACGTGCTCCTCTTCTTATTAAATACAGTGTCGTCCAAAAAATTACTTCTGAAATTTGTGCGCCAAGTTAATGCTATACCATGCAGCTGTTGAAGGACTTTCTAGCCAAGTACAGGGTTGCCATTAACCTATTAGTTATATATTTGAAAACATACTATATAACAAGTTAAAAAGTTGTATGTTTTTGAACTGGTATAAGTTATTTCCAAGTAAGCTTAAATTTTGTAAAACATAAAAGATGTATGTTAGGTAAGATATAGTTTTTTTTATCGAATTCTCGAAATATTTTAAGCGACCACAAGATATCCGACTCAATTACCCTTCCCACTCCTTTCAATAATTTTTTTAAAAACTCCTGGTTTTTGACACTAAATTTTTTTCTTATATGTTACACATCAGTTGAAAAGTTCGTAGGATGACATATATACTATATCTGGAAATTCTAATATTTGGTTCACAAATTACAGTGGTTTTGGGGTTGCCATTCTGAGAATTAATTACTTAATAGGTATTGTCCAAACTCTGCTTCATTGATAATAGGTAAGACTCTCTGGACTAGAAACAATTTTCTTATCGAGCGCATTTTTGTTTTCAAAAAAGAAATTCAAATGAAATTGAGTTCTTTTATAAAGTCAATGAACCGTGTCAAAAGTCAATGGCCAAATTGTACGAATTAAACCTCAAATTGCTTTCGCACAATCTATTCCACAGATTCAGGGCCCAGCGACTAATACTGGTTCGCAAACCTCTAAAAAATATTCGCTTTAATGAAATTTAGGTTGAAAGATGAGTTGAACAACTTGAGAAATAGGTTCACAAAAAAGTCATTGAAATTTTTGAGAAATGATTTTATAGCTCTTGAGGTTAACTAAATTGATGAATAAAGTAAAAAAAAAAAACAGATTTCTGACTTGACATTTGAGTAACAAATAAACGTCATAAGCGACGATAGTATTTAATAATAGTGCATACTTCTTTATAATAATAATATTTAATAATAGAGCATACTTCTTTATAATAATATTTAATAATACTTCAGCTCTAGTACACGTGTTTTTCTGTTCAGTAAAATTTTTATAAACAGAATTGCTGCATTGAAAGTTTTTTCGAAAAAGACGACTTGGAGCGAATTCGGAAGCTTGATATGGAGTGACTTCGGAAGTGTCGAAATGAGCCAAATAATTATTTTGTAATTATTATCTCAAAATATCCGAGAACTTACAAAAAATAAAGCAAAACAAATATCGGTAATATCTTCAAGTTCCGATGATTTTTTGGAAATGAAGGCAGTGAAAACTCACAAAAGTGCTACATTTCAAACGAATTCTCTTTTACTTAAAAAAAAAAAATATTTTTTCATGCCATTTCACTAAGTAACAATTATTTTTTTAAATAAAGAAATAAAATATTTGCGATAAAATTTTATAGCTGTTCTTATCTTTTTTGGACATTCCAAAATCACGAATTTGACATTTTTTGCTCCGATAAGTAATCTGTGAATCGATCTGAAATTTTGACACAATGGAGCTAATTTAAATGAACTGTACCATACGAAAACAATTTTATAAAAAAAAATTCGCCTTTTTGCATTGCTGACGTCTCTATAGGAAATTAAATTGATAGAAAAATCATAAAATTTGGTTATTGCTTTTTCTTTTATTCCAAAGTTACAAAAGTGTTCCTAAAACTATGGTTCAGGTTAACCAGAGTATTGAAAACCAGAAAAGTCACGAAGTCATTTTTTCTCTTTTAAGTTTCAATTTCCTATACCTTTTTATAAAAACTAAGAAAGCAACAATTGGCGAAATTTTATTCCAAAAATTTAAATTTTTTTATAGTTCAAAATATACTCAACTTTAAGCGGCTGTAGCAACTAAACTTTTCATCCGAAAATTTTTCTTTTTACTTGGGAAATACTAAATCAGTTGCAACTCTTTTACGGCTTCCGTGACATTTTGCGTAGTTACTAGAGCATTCTGGCCTTTAAAAAGCAAAACACCCCTATATTCAAGTTATGCTAAAGGCTTTTGAATTAGGGAGTGCATACAATATGATTATGTTTTTAACCGAATAAAATATTAAAAGTTTCAAGAAGTTCATTTATCTACTAAAACCAGCTAAATACAGATTATGAGCGGCCCTGGGCACACTCTGGCAACAATTTATCAACGATTTTCTTAGAAAAAAATAAACTTACAACAAACTTTGTGGCGTGGGTATAATAACATCGGCGTCGGTCTGGTTTTTACCCTTTTTCTTATCAATGCAGCCAACTCCAGCTTTGCTGGGACCCGAACAACAATCGCGAGAACACATTTTGCAAACCGAGAGCAGTAAAACGTTATTAAATTTTGAATTCCAAAACAAACTGAGCATACGACAATTTTGTGTGACTAAAAGGGTCTGAAGTCAAAAGTAATCAAGTCAAAAGCATAGCCTGCTCAGTTCTTGAAACATAATAAAAACGAAAAAAGTTCAATCAATATGTTGAAGGACATATTGATTAATGTAGGTGGTAGGCCTAGGCCTAGACCATAAAAACGGGTCAACTTGAAGCTAACTACAAAGTAAATTGAACCAGCTGCGAGTTATAGTACTCGCATAATTCTATTATTGATGAGTTGTTGGCGTGACCATAATGTCCTTAGAAACTCTACTTACGATTGATTCTCCTGGGCGGTATACTCGCCCTTGTCGCCATTGTCCGTACTGTGTGAATTATTGTGATTTCCATTGCTGGTGGCCACTGCGCCGGATTTATAGCCAGTCATGATAAATATTTTTTTTAACAAAGTATAAACTAATTATATCGCTGCACAAAGGTATTATATAATGAGCCTGTTTTTTCTGGGGGGTATGTTTGTTTCTGGTTATGCAAATTTGCCAAATTAAAATAAATATTTATATCTCTTTATTTATAACTTGATTAACTTTCACGTTTTTGCTAATTTTTAACGCATAAATTCAGCAATTTAAAAAATAGTTTTTGCTGGAATGTCTTTTGTAAGCTCGTTAAGATATTTCCCCTTTAATACGACACTCTAGTTTAGTAGAATTCACTTGTTGACTGCCTGAACGCACTTTGATAACTGAGCTGCGGCTGCCGTGACATCTGTTTTTATTATAAACCGGCTACGCAGATGCTGACGCTGACGCTGGCGTTGACGCTGACGTTGACGTTGCTGTTGATGTTAACGTCGACGGCGACTGCAACGCCGTCTGCTTCTGCAGCGGCTAATATAGTTCTATGCTGCTGAGATGTGTGAACAACCCTAGCGCCTGACTGACTCTGGGATGCTATTCCTTTTGTTCAGCATTTAATTTAAATGGTTTGTTTGTGTAGCGAATACTTCAGTTGGCAAAAATTTCGTACACGTATAGCCGTACCGGAATCGTTCTCGCGCTCTTAACTGAACTAAATTGGGCAAATTAAACGATATTGTGGCGTCTAAATTTTAACGATTTACAAATAAATAACAATAGATATAGTTTATAAAGATAGTGTGACGGTGCAAGCATTACGACTGAAAACATTTCCTAACGATATTCAAAACAACGTATCTATTAGTTTTTGTTTTTAAACGATTTTCCTCACAGCTGTGTTCCGGAACACGCAAAAACCAAACCAATTCGTTTTTGCGTGCTCCGGAACACGAGTTTCTTTTGTCGATATTTCTCTATTTATTTTCAATAAATTGGCATATTTTCCTCATTTTTCGAGAAACTTCGACGCTGTGTTGCCGCGAAAATATTTTTGTTGGATAAACAAACAGCTGATATGGTTGCCGCAGCTCTGCATTTTTATACCCTATACCGTATACTACAAAGGGTTTATGAAGTTTGCGCAAGCCGAATGTATGTAACATATAGAAGGAGACGCCGGAGACACCCCAAAGTTACCTAAAATATGATCAGGGTATTCACCCGATATACACATGTCCGTCTGTCCGTTTGAACGCCTAGATCTCAGAGATGGTAAGAGCTAGAGTAACCAAACTTTCACATTAGATCCCATATTATTCCATAGGAGACAAGTTTATTTTATTTTTTTGATATCGGGGATAAATTATATAGCTCCCATGGGGGTGTTTGAGACGACCTCGACAAAAAAAAAACGTTTTAGATGAATAATTCGTTTGTTTATGAAGATATCGTATTTAAAAGTTTTTTATGGTTCCCAAGTACTGTACCAAATTTGATCAAAATCGGTTGACTATATCATATAGCTCCCAGA
The DNA here is from genome assembly GCA_037043745.1 of Chymomyza amoena. Classification (NCBI taxonomy): domain Eukaryota; kingdom Metazoa; phylum Arthropoda; class Insecta; order Diptera; family Drosophilidae; genus Chymomyza; species Chymomyza amoena. The sequence continues at coordinate 11,828 of JBAMAX010003425.1, forward strand.
GAACCGATCGGCTAAAATAACTGTTTTAAAGCAAAATTCGCTATATTTCGATTTTTAATAAAGATATCGTAACTAGATTTGGCGTTTGGAAATGTTTTAGAGCACTTAAGCAATGTGCCAAATGTAGCTCCCATAGGGCCGATCGTCCAAAAAATCGATTTTTAACCAAAATTTGTGTTTCGTTTGTTTGTTAAGATATTAGGACCAAATTTGATACTAGTTTCTAGTTTATAGTTTTTTATAGTTCTTTAGCACTGTAATAAATTTGATCCAAATCGGTTGACTATATCATAGAGCTCCCACAGGACCAATCGGTCCAAAAAAAACGTTTTTTATACAAAATTCGTTGTGTTTCGTCTGTTTGTAAAGATATTTGAACTAAATTCGGCATTCAGATCTTTTTTAAGGTATTAAAACACTGTTTCAAATTTTATCGTATTCGGTTGACTATATCATATAGCTCCCATAGAAACGATCGGTCAAAAAAAAATTTTTCCCTAAAATTTCTTCTGTTTTTGGTTTTTTGTGAAGGAACAGGATATTATTACAAGCTAGTGGTACAATGTATCCCAAAGTTGTCCTCGCCTGACTTTACGTACGCCTTTTTTATACCCTGTACCGTATGGTCCAAGGGTATATTAAGTTTGTGCAAGCCGAAAATGTATGTAACATATAGAAGGAGACGTCGGAGACACCCCAAAGTTACCTAAAATATGATCAGGGTGAATAGAGAAGTCGATATACCCATGTCCGTCTGTCCGTCTGTCCGTCCGTCCGTCTGTCCGTCCGTCCGTCCGTGTGAACGCCTAGATCTCAGAGATGGTAAGAGCTAGAGTTACCAAACTTTCACATTAGATCCCATATTATTCCATAGGAGGCAAGTTTATTTTATTTTTTTGATATCGGGGATAAATTATATAGCTCCCATGGGGGTGTTTGAGACGACCTCGAAAAAAAAAAGCGTTTTAGATGAATAATTCGTTTGTTTATGAAGATATCGTAACGAAATTTGGCAATCGAAAGTTTTTTATAGTTCCCAATCACTGTACCAAATTTGATCAAAATCGGTTGACTATATCATATAGCTCCCATAGGACCGATCGGCCAAAATAACTTTTTTAAAGAAAAATTGGCTATATTTCGTTTTTTAATAAAGATATCCTAACCAGATTTGGCGTTTGGAAATTTTTTAGACCACTTAAGCAATGTGCCAAATTTGAACAAAATCGGTGGACTATATCATATAGCTCCCATAGGTCCGATCTTCCAAAACATCGATTTTTTAACAAAATTTGTTGTGTTTCGTTTGTTTGTTAAGATATTGGGACCAAATTTGACATTCGTGAGTATTTTATAGTTCCTAAGCACTGTACCAAATTTAATCCAAATCGTTTGACTAGATCATATAGCTCCCATAGGACCAATCGGTCCAAAAACACGTTTTTTATACAAAATTCGATGTGTTTTGTTTGTTTGTAAAGATATTTGAAATAACTTTGGCATTCATATCTTTTTTAAGGTATTTAAGCACCGTGTCAAATTTTATTGAAATCGGTTGACTATATCATATAGCTCCCATAGGAACGATTGGTCAAAAAAAAAATTTTCGCTTAAAAATTCTTCTGTTTTTGGTTTTTTGTGAAGAAATCGGACTTTATTACAAGCTAGTGGTACAGGGTATCCTAAAGTCGTCCGCGCCCGACTTTACGTCCGCCATTTTTTATTACTATAGCGTGTTTTTTTGGAGGTTCACAACTTTGAGTTGGTCACACTGCTTTTTCTGACAACCCATTTAACAGCTGATAGTTAGGTTAGGTTAGGTTGTTTAGGCAGCTCAGATAGAGATCACCCATGAGGTCTCTTTAAGAGAAAGAAAGGCAGGAAAGGAATTGAAGAAAGCAAGGGATAGTGAAGGAGGATCAAAAACAGTACATCCCTAATCTCGTGTGTCTCTCATGTTGCGGAACCGTTCTGAAGATTCGACAAAACAGCTGATAGTTGCTTTTTACTGAGTTTGGTTTGATATTTCATTATGGACAGACCATGGATAGACCAGAAAAACGCTTGCAAACTCTTAAAAAAACGCTTATCAAAATAATGGTTCCGTTGGTCAAACCTATTCAAAATTAAAAATTTTGTTCACCGATGAATCCCATTTTAGAAATTATATTTAAATACGTCGCAAAATTCTATATCCAATAAAGCCCATATCATTGATATTAAAAAACATATTTTTTTGTTTTATTATAATTTAAACTTGTGTAACTCAGTTGACTGGAGTTATACATTGACTGTATGGTCCTTAGTGGAAAATATTACCTTAGTAAATAAAGAAATTAAACACGACTTAGCTATATTTTTTGCAAGCGAAATTTTCTTTGTGTATCTCGGCAACCCTGTCGCATTATTTTTACACATTTTAGCTGTTTTTTTTTTTTGGGTTGAGTCAGGTTATAAACAATTAAAAATACTTGTCAATAAATATATAACTTTAAGTTGGCATAATTATAATCTGACAATATCAAAGAATACTTAAAAATCAGTATTAAATGTGTCCTTTTTTTTAGCATTATTTCTATTAAGAGGTGTCAAAAGACATCTGTCAAATTGTCGTTTAACATTATTATTTGACTTTAAACATTTGAACCAAATTGTGTTTTTTTTTTGTGGTATTATAACAATATAAAGCTGTACAAAAAAATTAAATAATTTGTTTAACTAAGAGAATAGTTTAAAGTTAAATCTTTTGAAACACCACAGTGGAAGTAGTGTTAAACCTATTTCGCCATTCTTAATTTCTTTCTCTTGCAACAAAACATGCGTTTTCAAATCACATGAAAAATTCGTTTTTGTGAAATTGGGACCATCATTCGTATTCAAAACGAATCGAATTCGTTTTTCAGAGCACAGCCGTATTTTGTATTTTTATTAAGTATTCATTCTTAAAACGTCAATAATGTAATAAATAATGTATAACGTGTTGCTCACTGGAGCGTAACCAGACCAGCTATTTTTATAATGTAAGCAAATTTGTAAAATGTCAACAGACAGCTTGCAAATAAAAATAATCCTAAAAAAAAAAAGTTCCAAAAACCGCCCTAGCAACAAAATTTAATGCAATTTTATAAAGTATAAGGGGAGCTATTTTTAGCACACTCCTCCATACAATTGTGTATTTTGTTTAAAGTAACAATATAAAAAAATAAAAGTCATACTTTTTTATATTATTGCAAATATTATTTCTTAAACCGGCAACAGATACAGCTTATGTCATAAAAAAGTGCACTTTTATTACATATAATTTACCGGGAACCTTATCAAAATGACGGAAATGCGTTATAGACTGTTGGTGTTAAAAAATAAGTCCAATAATATGATGAAATTTATATGGCTACTATATATTAAAATATTTATTATTTATTATACGAAAACTTATTAGCCCAAGTTTAAATATATTGCACTCTATTGCAACTTATGTGCCTCTAAGCATAAGTGCTTCGAGGTCCGAAATAAAAAATAATCGAATTTTTTGTTTCTAGGGCCCAAATCGGATTAGTGAAAGCGCATTTTATAACTTTTAGTGCATTTTTAATCAATCAGTAGTTAAATCTATAAACTAACATGATAAGAAATATATTAGAAATCGAAAATAATCGTTATTTCATTTCCAAGCAAACCTTGAAAAATTTCTATAAGCTTTTTAATACTATTTATTAATCATATGGCGTTGGTGACAAGGTGTTAAATAAGCCAAACAAAACATTCCTTACTTTGCAAATCGTTTAATAAGTGTTTAAATTCAACAATTATTTATTGATTTAATTGTCTTTTTTTTGTATTCATTCATTTGAATAGGATGTCGCTTACACCTCGCCACGACTTTATAAAAAAAAAGTCTTTCCTAACATTAACTCACTACATGGAATTTTCTAAAATTGACATTTCTCAACTACGCTATAAAACGAAATTCCTTCCTAAAACTCTGCCGCAGCGCAATCAGCACACAGTTTAATATGTGGGCTGAATATACCAAAACTCGAGCATACCTAAACGAATAATTGTATTCCAGAAAGGAAGCTACTAGTTTTGTTCAATATGCAGGCGAACCAGTTTGCAACCAGTTGAACATCATACCCAAAAATTCTAGTTGCTTCCTATCGCAAGTCAATGTTAAAAATACTGGTTAGGCAGTTAGCAATCGGACTAGGTTTGGTATACACAGTTTCACAGTAGGGGTGGTTGGGAACCAGTTCGCAACTGAATTTTTTTCCTGCAGGGTGCTTACTGCGCTGCTTACTACGCAAAGGAATGTTTGTTTGTATGAGTTTAGGCCAACATATGTATACATTAAATCCAACTTTTTAGTTTACATTTTGAGAAAGTTAAATATTTGAGGAATTTCGAAACATGTCGTGAATTTTACCCCAAAAAAATTGCGTTAACAGTTTAAAAATGCATAAAAACGGCGTCTAGTGGTTCTAAACAGAAAATTGTAAAAAAATAAATAATAAATATCAATAATGTATTCCCAAAAAAGTTTGCTAGAGAAAAAATCTAAATCGATTTTGAAATAAATTTCAAATAGCTTATTTTGAATAAGTGGAAAGCCCGAAATTTATTATATACCTTTAGGCAATGTTTTTTGGAATAGATTATGCAACCAAAATCGCGTAAGCAAAAATGTGGCCTACCCTTACTGTTCACCCTCCTTGACCTTATTATTTATTCCTTCACAGGCAGTATATACCGCAATTTAGTACAAAAGCTGGCCGGAGCATATGGCGTTATTTAACACTCGGTTGTGCACAAATGCCCCTACAAAAATTCAAAGGTCTGGTTCGGGCATAAATACACGATTTATAATCTAAGCTTTGTTCTTCCCCCAAAAGTTGACATTCCGATAGACTTATGAAAATCATATTCTCAAACTTTAAGTACAATTGCAAAAAATCGTTTTTAAGTTATCCCATATCTAGTTTGCAACGATCCTAATTTATCTCGCTGCACTAAGTCACAAAAATTTCAGCTACATTTCGCATATTTGGATCATTTTGTTATTTGAATCCAATTTAATTTCATTTATTCACTTAATCGTAAGCATTACGCAAAAACTAAAAAGTACGTTAATTTAAATATAAAAAGTTCAGGCTTTTGTACGTTTTCTTCTTAGTTATTAGATTATAGTATAAAGCTGAGTCGTCATATTTATATAACCCGACTCTCGAAGTTAATTATTTTCAATCGAATGAGCAAAGTGAAAATTAAGGTATCGCTGAGCAGGTCGTGAGGCCCCATTGTTTGTAGAAGAAAAGTATTAACTTTTTATAGAAAGAACAGGGTGCTGAACCCCCTAGTGTGAATGTGATTCTACAAAGCAGAAAATTTCTGAATTAAATTTATTATTAGAAGAAATACAATTTTGCAATGATGTTCTGATGCTTGAAATTTTAGATGTTGGGTACAGGGACATACAATTTTTATACCCTGTACCGTATGGTACCAAGTGTATATTAAGTTTGTGCAAGCTGAAAATGTATGTAACACCCCAAACTTACCTCAAATATGATCAGGGTGAATAGAGAAGTCGATATACCCATGTCCGTCTGTCCGTCTGTCTGTCTGTCCGTCTGTCCGTGTGAACGCCTAGATCTCAGAGATGGTAAGAGCTAGAGTTACCAAACTTTCACATTAGATCCCATATTATTCCATAGGAGGCAAGTTTATTTTATTTTTTTGATATCGGGGATAAATTATATAACTCCCATGGGGGTGTTTGAGACGACCTCGACAAAAAAAAAGCGTTTTAGATGAATAATTCGTTTGTTTATGAAGATATCGTAACCAAATTTGGTATTCGAAAGTTTTTTATAGTTCCCAATCACTGTACCAAATTTGATCAAAATCGGTTGACTATATCATATAGCTCCCATAGGACCGATCGGCCAAAATAACTTTTTTAAAGAAAAATTCGCTATATTTCGTTTTTTAATAAAGATATCGTTACCAGATTTGGCGTTTGGAAATTTTTTAGACCACTTAAGCAATGTGCCAAATTTGAACAAAATCGGTTGACTATATCATATAGCTCCCATAGGTCCGATCTTCCAAAAAATCATTTTTTAACAAAATTTGTTGTGTTTCGTTTGTTTGTTAAGATATTGGGACCAAATTTGACATTCGTGAGTATTTTATAGTTCCTAAGCACTGTACCAAATTTAATCCAAATCGTTTGACTAGATCATATAGCTCCCATAGGACCAATCGGTCCAAAAACACGTTTTTATACAAAATTCGATGTGTTTTGTTTGTTTGTAAAGATATTTGAAATAAATTTGGCATTCAAATCTTTTTTAAGGTATTTAAGCACTGTGTCAAATTTTATTGAAATCGGTTGACTATATCATATAGCTCCCATAGGAACGATCGGTCAAAAAAAAATTTTTGCTTAAAAATTCTTCTGTTTTTGGTTTTTTGTGAAGAAATCGGACTTTATTACAAGCTAGTGGTACAGGGTATCCTAAAGTCGTCCGCGCCCGACTTTACGTCCGCCATTTTTTACAATGCGAAAGTTACGACAATGAAGCTATTTAAAGTATATGGGGTAAGTTTCAAATTTATCTGTTGAGGGCTGTGGGAGAAAACACGGTAAATAGATTGCGAGGGGTTGGGGGGCCGCTTCGATAAAATTTTAATGTGGATGTGCTCATTAGAGCTAGATGAATCAGCTTATTACTTAAAATTGTGATTATAGGTCACTTGTAACCATAATTAGGTAGAGTCAAATATTGACGCAGTTTATGGGCAAGGGGATTAAAAATTTTTATATTTTTGACTATAACTTTTGCTGTATTTGTCCGGTGTAGCCAAAAACCTCGAAAATCTATTGCGGGGGATCGGAGAAAGATACTGACATGATGCAACAAACTTAATCTTCTGAGGAAATATACGCACCAGTTGGTTTCGTTTCTCCAGCTCTTCTAGTCTCTGATATCTAGGCGTTCATACTGACGGACGGACAGACGGACATGGTTCAATCGCTACCCGAGGTTATGATAAGCATTTTGGTATAAAAGACTTGTGATCTGCCACGCCCCCTTCTGACCGTTACATACATTGCACAAATCTAGTATACGCTTTGTAACTATAGGTGCAGGGTATAAAAATGATGAGTATTTAACTCCATATTATAAAACTTAAGAAATTTTACCAAAAGCGGGGTGACATCTTTTAAGGATATAATGTATACAACGTTATATAATGTATCCTATTCAGACACTGACTTCTAAAAGCTTCAAAGAGGTATGTGAGCCTAGTTACTAAAACAACATTGATCTCTTGTCAGACAAAATTTTTGATTCCTATCATATTGGCACACTGTGCTCAAAAGAAACTCCAATGACGACACAAAAATGGTCAATATTTTTATAAAAATTCATTTGCTATAGTCAAAATAAAATTAATCTGAAGGCTATTTAGTTGGGGATTAGACCTAAGCCAATTGTGTGCTAACCTTAGTTGAGCTTATCAGGTTGAGATTTCAAACAAATATTGGAATATTTTTATAAAAATTAAAGCATTTTGTTTCTAAGGCGAAATCGGATGAGTGAAAGCGCATGCTGGAATTTTTAATGCATTTTCATCAGACGGTTACAAAATTTAAAAACAGATTCGTTACAATTTATGTGATAAGAAATATAATAAATACCTAAAATTATTAAAAAAATATCAAACAAAATTATATAATTTTCTCTTGACTTACATTGATCAGAATACTATTAAGCTTAAATTTTAATAATTTTTAAATCCTTTTTTAACTCTACGTATTTTAGTTCTATGAGCATTGAAAATAAAATTCTAGTGTTAGAAAATTTTAGGAACTTAATAGTTCAGCTCTATTTCTTTTTAAGCTTTGTCAATGATTGTTAGAGTTTGTCTTCGTTTTCTATTGAATATAGTGAGGTAGCAAACCAATTTTGCCCATTGAAATGATCCAGATTAGGATTAGAGTCGTTTTTGTGGAGCCAGTCACGCCATCATACTATCTACTGCTCGGTCTCATCTTATGTGCACTTTTTAATATTGCTTACGTCACAATGTACAGGGAAAATTGACCATAACGCCTACTTTTATTCAACCCAACTCATTATAGATGATTCGCAAATATGTAGAGATGATGCGCCTAATACTGATAAGAGCCGCTTGGTTGGGGGTATATGCGATAAGGAGCTGACCCCCGAGCACCTTTGTCTTTAGTCTATTGTTTCGTAAACAACTTTATGAGTTTGTGCAACTTTTAAAATAAATATTTTTATTATTGGAACAAAATTGAAAAGTTTTAATTCGAGCTAGAAAATTATTGTAATATATTTTATGCTTCATATGGTGCGGGAAAATATAGCCTTGTTTGTTGAATTATTTTTTAAATATAGTGTACTATACCGATCAAAAAGTTTTCCGAAATATCGATTTAAAAGGCGCGCGCAAAATGAATCGGTATATTTCTTTTTTTTATTGGATTGGTAGGACTGTTTTTGACATCTATTCATAATTTGAGCTTGATCCAATCATCCATACACTTCTGATAGGCCTAGACAGGGATGGCTTTAAGTTCCTTCTTCGAATTTTGTTTGATGATCTCAACGGTGTCGAAACGCTTCCCTCTTAATGGCAATTTGAGTTTGGGAACACATTCATTGAGTGTTTGGCCAAAAATTCAAAAATAAAAAAATAAATAAAAAAATTAACGTTTTTGGCACAAGTCGGGCCGCAACTCGTTTCATGCCCAAAACTTTAACCAAAATGTGTTCGGTATGAGATGCCAAGGTCTGAAGCAATCTCACGAATACCGACACTACGATTTTCGAGCACAATTTTCTTGACTGCATCGACGTTTTCTTCGGTATTTGATGTTGAAAGACGACCGTAACGAGGCAAATCATTGACGTCTTCACGACCCTCTCTGAACAATTTGTACCACTCGTATGCCTGTGTTTTGCACATATAGTCCTCAGTGAAGGCCTTTTGCATCGAAATTCCGTAAAACGTTTTGATCGGTATAGTAAACTATATTAAAAAAATAATTCAACAAATAAACCCTAAGAATTAAAAAAAGCTCACAAATAATTTCGCGCCAATTGAAAAAAATCTGTAATCAATGTAAACAATAAAATCAATTCAATAAAAACGTCAGCAAAAAAGAATAAACAGTCTATAAAATATTTATTATCGTTTACAATAGAAAAAAAATAAACAATTATAAAAATCGTCGCGCATGTTTGTACTCTCTATCCCTTGGATTAAAAGTATTGCAGAATTGTGCATAATGCTGAAAAGGCGAAAAAAGGCGTGGTGCATCATAAGTTCTTTTATAGCCCGGCTAAGCCACAGCTGTTTATTCGCGCATATGTGCATTACAGTGGACCACTTTTCTCAACTCAAAAAATGTTAAATATAAATACGATAATATTCGATAAACACGAAAATAGATCAGTAAGGTAAGATTAGGTTCAGTAGGTAGCTGAGATCACCCAGACACTGTGAGGTGCATTGTGTTGCCAAATTGTGAAAGAGGAAGGAAAGCAATTGGAGAAGGGGAGAGGGAGGAGTTGAGGAGTCGAGGAGGATCAAAACTGTGGGGCATACCCAATCATATAATTATTTATTATGGTTATTGCATACCCATTTTGAGCATTTGACAAACGCAGCCAGATCCGTTAATAAGCCAGACTATCCAGATCCTCAAAGATTGTTTTACACAGAAACTACCATTATAACTTCTATCACCATCCTGGTCCTGTTTTTATGGAAGCGCAGGAGTTCAGATGTTCGCTTTGGATTATACCTTGGCCAGAGTGCGACAACCGAACACCGTGTCGCCAGAGCTCTAGCCGTTTTCCTGGTATGCGATACGACGTCCTGTAATGGTCTTTCTACGTCCGTAACCGCAACATTCGCTGCTAGTGCTGAGCTGATCCTGACGCACTCATCCTTCTCCTCATTGCCAGGGACGCCTGATTGTACCAGTACCCAGCAGAGCGTGATTGAGTGGTGATGGATACGGTTGAGCTCTTGCGTCGTATTAAGTATTAGTTTATTCTTTATGGTATGCAATGACAGAGCTGTGATTACAGCCTGACTATCGACAAGAATTAACCGTACCTTGAACTTCCGGCCAATTCCTTGAATGTACATACAACTCTCTATTTTGTTTGGATAAGGTATTTTTTTATTTTTACAAGTTAAATAACTATGAGTGTGTTTCGCATGAAATGTGGAGAATCCAGACACTCATCTTGCCGCAATCAATCCCTACTCCAGTTGCTGGCCCAACTTCAAAATGGCTTTATTGAATGTAATCATTTTGTTAATAATTTGTTCAGGTTTAAAAAATTGCTGCTGGGACAGCTGCGATTGTCCTTTATGGCGCCTCGTGTTTGCAGCGTCGGGTGTTCTGGTAATGATGGACGGCGTTCCGATGAAGCTGACCCCGGGCTCAGGCGACAATCAATCCATGGATTTCAGAACGACGCAACAAACTTCTAGTGTATAGTTTTTGTATCCTTTATCGATAAAGAGATTTTGTAAAAGCTCTCTACTTTTTATCTTATTCATTGAAGATCTTCTACAAGTTATCCGATCTTCTCGCATTATGATAATGATAAACATTAACTTTTTTAGTATGGTTTCAAGCAATATTGGCGACAACGAATTCTTTGTAAACAAATTATAATATTGTCAATCTTATAACAAAAAAATTAAGGATTGGAGCCAAAGAAGCACAGTGTTGAGGAGTTCGACGGAGGATTTCCAAAAATTGGAAAAATTGGTGGAAACTCTTTTGCGAGCTCTTTTATATACAGACTTCGAAGTGAATAACCTCCAAGATCAATTGCTACATCCGCACTTGTTTATAAGGATATTATTGTTTTTATCCAGACATATGCCAAAACGAGGGCTAAGAGTGCATGCAATCTTTAAAGTCTCATTGTCACATTTTAATCAAATATTTTTTTTGGTATAAATATTTGCAGGGTATCCCACTGTCGGATACCACCTTGACGCAAGCCACTTTATTTTTTAATCAATTGATAATTATGGTTACATATAAATACAATCAATCGAATTAAAAGGTATAAATATTTATATACTAAGCTTATATGTTTTCGAATCTCTCAATGGAAAACTTGTTCTGACTATTAAGTCTAGATTTCGGTTCTATCTTAATATTATTTTCGTTGCAGCATTCACACACATACACACACACTACCCAAAATGGAAAATTCACTTTTGATAAGAAAAATCCACAAACACAAAAAATTCCATTCAATATTCTGGAATATTCCATAACGACACACAACCCAAACAGAGCTCAGGGTAAGTCTATGTTGCATCTTTAATCAATGGCAAAAGACCACAACAACAACAACAATGGGCTAGGAAAAAGGTAGTTTTTCCTTTGACCTGTTCCAGAAAATTCGTTAAGGTTGTTTTTGTTTTTGTCTCGTTTTGTTGTTCGAAAACTGTTTACGGTTTTCATTCGTGCAACGAACGATGCAAACAAAACTAGCTGCTGATAAGCGTGAGCAACCCAACTTGTTTGTTTTTCTTTTACAAACTAAACAAAACTAGGCAATTAATTGTTTTTTGAAACAATGTGCAGAAAAATTTTCTATACTCAAATATTGCTGTTCTCAAAAGAGCGTAGCTTGGAGTTGTGTTACATAAGTAACTTAGTTCTAGATCATTCCAAGTCTACGATGTTAGTAATTATGGCATCAAGCGGATCTGCGCGCGCTGTATAATGATTATATTAGCATTAATTACATTATTTATTGAGTTTTAATTAAATATGCAAATTTTTAGCTTTAAAGTATGCAACGGAATTTTTTTATATCATTTGACATACACTGTAAAAAATATTTGGGGTATTATGTGATTGTTACTGAGTAGGGGTGTTGTAACGTTGCGCAAAAACTCAGCGTGAACGTACTTTTTAGTGCTAGTAGAGTTTGAGCTGGATTCTCATAGGGAACATGACGTCAGGCACTGGCACTACAGGCAGAAAAAGGTATAAATATATGTTCGTGATATATTTCAGCTATGAACGCTCAGCGGGAACGCACTTTTTGTTTGCAGAGTTGAGGCTGCTTCTCATAGAGAGCATGACGTCACAAAGGGACGGTTACAAAAATTATAAGTTATAAATACAAGAATACAGTTTCATGGTATAAATTGCATATACAAGAAAAATATTTCGGCTTTGAAATAATTGCCCATGGTGATACGATATCTGGCAGCTGCAATAGATCTTTTAAAACTGGGTTTTATTGACTGCCAAATTATATGCTATGAATGTTTTTTTTTATATCTTACTTTGTAAATTTAAACAAATTGTTTTTAAAAAAATAGAATTTTTTTTATTTAAATACTTACAGTTACATAATCTTTTCAGTAATTTAATGTCTAAATAATCATCCACATCTTCTAATAATCCTGATATTATTATTCAATTGCTTAGTTACTAATTCTGTTTTGGAACTCACCGAACTAAGGGTTGAAACTAGTGAATCTGAAGCGGCTGCCAAGTTATTAAATAGATCTAGATAGATATTTTGCATCTTTTCATACTTCGAAATAATACTTGTTTCTCGATTCCTTCTTCTGACACCTTTCAAATTGGTAGACACTGATATTTAAGTTTGGGAAAACGCTTCTTGCCGAAATATTTTTTCAGTAACTGCTTTATAGTCTTAATTTTTTCCTTGCAGTGCAAAATATTAAAAATGATTATCAATCTTTAATACATAATCTTATATAGATATAAAATTCTCGTGTCACAATGTTAGTGAATATACATACCCCTTCGAAACGGCTGGGCCGATTCTAATGAAATTTTGTGTATTTTGTGTATTGGATAGGTCTCGATAATATATCGATAAACATATATTTTTCATACCCCTAAGTGATAAGGGCTGCCACCCCTAACATTTTATTTAAATTTAGGTTAGCATTGTGTACATTGTCAGATTAACTAATATTTGTTACTTAATTGTTTTTTCGAAATGAAACACATAAAAATTATAAACGTTATAAATTTTATTTTATTGATGCACACAAAATTTTATGAGAATCAGTCCAGCCGTTTTGGAGGAGTATGTATATAAGAAGAAACTTATGTTTTACGTGTTACGGGTGTTCTCATGAACGCGTCGATGAATTTCAATTCTGATTTTTGCGTGTGTTAGAGGTTGTCAATACGGAGGTTTTAAGCATATTGCGATGTATTGGTTCGTGAGATATACGCATTTTTGTGAATATCGTGAATATAGCATAGTAGAAAATTGTTCCACATCGGGTATTGGACACTAAGTGCAGACAGAAACGTTGTCGCAACGGGTTGAAATGTAGTTTCTGTGGGGCATGAATACTTAAGATCGTCCATACGGCTTTTTAGAGAGTCAACTAATCCAAAAATCTTATGATTGTCTAGATAAGCTAACTATAGAATCTTACGATGTTTATACGCTTTAATAGTATTCAAAAAGTTTGGGCAGGACAACGTCTGCCGGGCCCACTAGTGTCTTTGTATACTTAACTTTCAAGACAAGTTTCCATCCTAATTATTTCCATTTCCAAATTGGTGGCAGTCGACTTTTAGTAAAGGTCGATTACAGCTAACGACTTGAATTTTTATTTTTACTTAATATTTACAAAGGAACTAAACAATAAAGGAATTATCCATTTACTTCACAATAATAATAATAAACGACTTGATTCTTTTTCTTCGTATACTTCGTTGATAGGGACTCCGATAGATGAAACTTGGCTATAGTTACTTTATCATCGACAAGCTATCTACGAGGTTGGTCGGAGAAGTTCTTAGCCTCACCAATCGGTGGCGCTACTTTCGCAAGAGAAATTAACTATTGTTTAGTAGATTCACGTAGACGGGTGCTGTCGAAATTTCAGCCGTACCGTACCCGTAGTTTTCGTTTGACCGCATTGGGAAACGCATCCAAAACTGTCGTTTTCTTTTATTTTTGTAAGCTAAGTATTTATCGGAATCCATCTCATATATATGAGTATATAATATATGATATATATCTGATAAGAGATCGTAGCCAAATTACGTGACCTGTTAAGGGGAGGTGGTTTTGAAAATGTCACGCTTGGTCACTCGCTAGTCAATTGTCAATAATAATAATAATAATTCTGTAGAAAAATCCCCTTTTCGTTTTTACTTATTGATTCCACAAATAAATTTTTTACTTGCTTTCCTTTGAAAATTAAATTTTTTTTTCTGTATTAGCTTCTTGTATCTTGGAATTAAATTAAATATATGTATGTCTTAAGAAAAACAAGCCATTTAAATTTCTTTATTACTTTCCGATAAATTGCTGTTCAGCCTTATCTCTCGAAATGAGGCAGCCTTTATTACAGTGTAGCATAATTATTTAAAAAAAGGAACCGCCTTATTTGATGGCGAAGTAGATAAAAATTTCCAAGAAAGTGCAATGAAGTAATACTAGATATTGTTAATTCTAAGAAGCAGCTGTAGACCTGAAGAGACGAGACCTTTAGAGAAGCTGAGGCGTCATGACTTCATACAAACGTAACGGAAGGGCAAAATTCTTTTATACTAGATAGAAAATGGCTTTGGAGATCCCTAAAGCATGATCAGGGTGACTAAGAGTACATACATACCCATTGTCTCTCTGTAAGTCTTGAAGAACGCCTAGATCTCTTAGATGATAAGAGCTATGATTAGATAATGTGACTTAGGTTAGGTTAGGTTAGGGCGGCAGTTGGGACCGACATCCCAACTCACTTAGGCCAAGGATAGGCCCTTTGTGATACCGCTAGTGAGCCAATTCACCACATTTCCCCACTTGATGGGTCCCCTACGAAAGTTGAGGAAGCCATCCGTCTGCCTGAATGAACCTTAAAAGGCATTTTGGACTCTGTTCAGAGAGCTGAGATAGATCGTTTAGAAAATATGACATTAGGAACCTAAATCTTTTTCTGTCCAGTCCTGGGCAGTGACAGAAAAAGTGTTCCTCCGTCTCTAGCTCCTCTTCATCGCCACAGCTTCTGCAGAAGTCGTGGTGGGGAGCATTCAAACGGGATGCGTGGTTTCCTACCAACCAGTGTCCCGTAATGGCACGAATGACAGATGAGCACTGGGCTCTATTCAGACAGCAAAGTTTTTTGGTTCTTTTACTGCAGTATGTCGGCCAGGTTTGCCGCGAGATTCTACACGCGTTCGATGTCCGATTCCACGTTTTATTTGCACAGAGAGCGAAAAAGTTTCGTATTCTCAGTTTACAGCTGGCCATGGGTATACCCAGGCCCTTCTTATCTTGAAGGAGGATGCTTGTAGTTCCTTTCCTAGCCAGTTCATCCGCAATGCAATTTCCCTCAAAGTCCCTGTGTCCTGGAACCCATATCAGGTGAATTGAAAGCTGCTCAGCCATCTCTCCTAGAGACAAGCGGCAATGTGACTTATGTCACGGGACATTTTTTGGATATGAGGGTGATAGAGGTGTTAAAAAACATAATTTTTAGGTGAATAATTCGCTTTTTGCGATTTGGTAGTTTTTAAGAAATACCACCTTGATCAAAAAGTTCCTCTTCCAAGTATTCCCCATCGACTGCAACGCTTTTATGCCAATCTTCGAAACATTTTTTATAATCGGTTTGGGGCCATCAGAGCCATCTTCGATTTTTTTTTAAATCGAACGAATAAGAAAAACTCGCAGGGAACAAGATCAGGAGTATTCTGTGATTGTTGGATGGTATTTATTCTTCGTCTTTTTTGCTTGAAGTTTCGGTGATGATTCCGATAACTTTTTGATCATCGAATTTAATAACAATTATGTAGCATACATTCTATCTCAAAGTCGTTTATGCTCAACTTTGTTCTTTAAAAAAAAAATAATTTCCGTGCGCGGTTTCTTATAATTCCTACATATACATAAAAACACAAATTTTGAATTTTAATATTAAGTTTATTTTGGAAATATACTGGTAAGCTGAGTTTAGAGTTTTGTTTGCTATATTGAATGGTGTTTTTTTTTTATTAAAGACTTATAATAGATATTTGCCTTGTTTAAAATGTATATTTTTTTTTTAAATTTTATTTTTTTGTAATAATTTTATTTGGTGTTTTGAGTTTTGTTTTATTATGCATAAAACATTATTGTTTTTTAACTTAAGAACACACAATTAAGACAAACAGAAGCATAAAATACAAAAAGGGAAATACATTTAACAAAATATTGTTATAAATAAATAAAGCATAAAAAATCGAAAAAGGCTGATAATGAAAATGAACAAAAATAATAAAAGCTAAAAAGTTGTAGAATAAAGAAATAATTATATAAATTGATAATATAATATATTATAATAAATATAAATGAATATATTTGAATAGCATTTTTTAGAAAAATTTAGGAATCGTAGAAAACTTAGCAGTTGAACTGAAGTGAAAAATTAATTTTGAAGTATAGAATTGTTTTTAGAAAATTTTAGGAATCTTAGAAACGATAGCAGTTGAACTAAAATAAAAAATTAGTTTTTAAACATAGATTTTTTTTTAGGAAATTTTAGGAATCTTAGAAAAGTTAGCAACCGTCGTAAAATATTCGGCATAGGTATTACTTTCACGACCTACCAAAACCCAACAACTTTTTACCATAAACACCGTAGACTTCGCAGCAAATATTTTAAGAGATACAAAAAATAAATTTCGAAAAACTACAAGCAAAATAAAAAATCAATAGCTAATGGGTAATATATAATTTTTATTTGATTCTAAGGCATTTGTGGGATTTTAATTTATAACGTATTCCTTATCGGATTTTTTTGTTTTTTTTTTGTTTAGAGGACTAAGGTTACCAAGCAGCATTGAGCACTGGGACTGGATTTCTGTTGACAATTGTCCTGGCTGCATAGTGCACCTTTGGTCTGATTGGTTGGGACGGTTTTTCGCAATGAAAAAGGCACGAATGTGTTTCGTAGATGATTTTACATTTCGTTAAGTTTTATGGGCTGGCCTCTACTCTTTTGAAGTATTTCAAGGCAACAGCAAAAATATATATTATTTAAAATTTTTCGACGAATTTTTAACTGTTTATTTTTTTATTTTGTTTTTATTTAAATATGGCATATAAAACGTTTACAAAACAATTACCCCAAAAATAAAGTTTAACATAGAATCATTTGTTAAAAAAGTAACACAATAATTTTTATAAATATATAAATATTTTTTTTTTAAACTGTTTGCGTTAATGGCTGCAGTAGGCCAAAAGTAACGCGGGCACTTGAGAAATTTCAAGGCTTTCAAAACGTTAAATATTTATGGTATTTTTTTTTGTTTTTTGTGTAAGTTATAACGGTTGTTGTGGCACTATTTAGAGGCGAGCTTTTCAAAAGCTATATTAAGGACTTGCGACGAGACGAGTGACTAATGCACATGCGGTGAATATGCGCTGCCAGCCGGAGGACGTGTCCTTGCCGGCTGGGTTTCTTAAGTCAAATAGAGAGAGAGACAGTTAAAGAGAGAGAGTTTGAAAGTAATACGAGTTAGAAATATTCATATATGTATGTACTATGTTATTCTAATTAATTTTTTAATTAAACAACAGAGTCTAGTTGCTAAATTTTGTTTTTGTTTTATATAGAAAAAAAAACGAAGTCTTGCTGGTTTATGGTAACATTTTTGGGTTCTGCCCAAACTGTTATATTCAAACTGTTATACAAATATGCTTAAATAGTTTTTTTATTGCAGCAATAGTTAAAAACAAATAAATACAGCAAATAATAATACAAATTTAAATTATATATACAAAATTAAATTAAAAACTAATATAATACAATTTCAAAAAACAAATACACGCACACTCACTCAGTTACCAAGAACATAAGTTAATTATATAATGCATATTTTGGCTGCTATTGGAATACATAGTTTTCTACACAAAAATTAACTTAAAACTTTCGTTTATATTTAGTACTGGGTAACTTCTATATGGGACAGTAACTACTGACTTGTTAATTTGTGGTTTACCTTAAGTACATAACTAAATGACTTTTTCAGTTTATAGCATACAATACTTTTAGCTTAATTGTGGGTTGGCTATAATAAGTGTTACGAGTGGTTTACATAAGCACACACACACACTTTATATGAATATGTCTTGACAAATACAATTGCAGTTACATATAGAGCTATATAGAATATTGTTACATATATCAGGGGTGCCACAGAAAACCAATTCGATTTCAATACCAATTCTTGGTGCCACAGACATGGCTAACAAGGGTTTTAAAAAAAACAATTCGATTCAATTTCGATACAATTCCAATTCTTGGTGCCACATACATGACTATGAGCGGTTTTAAAACAGTTGTTAGCCATGTCTGTGGCACCAAGAATTACAATTGCATCGAAATTGAATCGAATTGGTTTTCTGTGGCACCCCTGATAGTTATTATATGCTAATTAAAATTACACACAAAAATTAATTAGCAGAAAAAAATATAAACAAAACTGACAATTAGCTTATACTCGTACTAAAATAATTATTATAATTGTTTTATGTTTATGTTTTGTTGCAGTTCTTATATAACATTCAAGTCTGTTTAGCGAATTCCTTAAGTGTTATACAACATTTCGTTTGCATTTCAATTCAAGATTTTTTATGTTTTTTTATGTTATAAATGAAACGTTCTTTTTAAATTAAGCATAAAAATCAGTCAGTCCAATCAGTTTTTTTTCTTTTTGTTAGTTTAGCTTCTAATTTGCGTGTCTATGTATGTGTGTCTATATGTGTACGCGTATATATGTAAATATGTTTATGTGTGTTGGGTTTTCTATTGGTTTCATCTGCTTGCCGTGGCTTTAATGCATTATAATAATTTTAATATATAATAATTACAGCTAAATTCCATTAGATTTAATAAGTTAAAATGTAGTACGTATGTATAATATAGATGTGTGTACAAATAAATTATGTTTTTGATGCATTACACTAGATATTAATTATATATTTATATATATAACTGATATATATAGGTATATTGTGTGTGTAGTATAAACTATTACTTCGTAAGCTTTTGGTTTTTGGCTACTTCGCTTATGCACTAAAATTCAACTACTTTTTTTTGGCCGCCTTTTTCTCCGCCTTGCGTATGGCCTTCTCACGTTCTCGACGCTCTCGTTCCATATCCTTGCGCTCCTTTTCAATGCTAGCCTTTAAGTCTTTCAAACGCTTCTTTAAACGATGCTTGTCATCACCGGCTACGCCCAAGGTCTTAAAGTCCTTGGAGTCAAGCGTTAGCAGCGCGCCGCCCTCTACATTATG
Source organism: Chymomyza amoena (assembly GCA_037043745.1). NCBI lineage: Eukaryota > Metazoa > Arthropoda > Insecta > Diptera > Drosophilidae > Chymomyza > Chymomyza amoena. The sequence goes on from JBAMAX010003425.1 coordinate 31,192, forward strand.
CTCCTTGAAAACGGGTATATAGCGCTCCAGCTCAATGCCCATCAGCCAGTGTCCAACCTGATAGAGCATAAAAGTTTTATTAGCATGTCTAGTTTTTTTTAATATAAAGGGTTTTCCAATAAAAGGTGTTATTTTGGTATTCAAAAAAAAAATGTAATTTTTTGAGATAAATGATCGGAAGTTTATTTCATAATAAAGAGGAAGGTATGCCGTTAATAATGAAAAACAACATCAGCCAAATGGCCACCACAACCACGGTTACAGGACCATATCCTTTTCATGAAATTTTCCATAACCAAATCGCAAAGTGGCTGTCCTATGGCCTCGATAGCCTCACGAATTCTATCTTTGAGATCTTGAATCGACGCTGGGCTGTTGGCGTAGACTCTATCTTTCACGTGGCCCCAAAGGAAGAAGTCGCAAGGTGATCATCTCTTCGAGAGATAACACGGTCCGGAAACTTTTCCCGTAAAAGAGAAATGGTTTCGTTGCTTGTGTGGATCATAGCGCCGTCTTGTTGAAAGTAAACGTTGTCCAGATCAATACCATCCGACTCCGACCATAAAAAATCATTAATCATCTCTCGATAGCGCAATCCATTCACCGTAACTGTTGATACAACCTCATTTTCGAACAAGTAAGGTCCAATGACCCCACCAAACAGTCACACGTTGAGGAGGAGAGGCTTTTTATACCCTGTACCGTATGGTCCAAGGGTATATTAAGTTTGTGCAAGCCGAAAATGTATGTAACATATAGAAGGAGACGTCGGAGACACCCCAAAGTTACCTAAAATATGATCAGGGTGAATAGAGAAGTCGATATACCCATGTCCGTCTGTCCGTCTGTCCGTCTGTCCGTCCGTCTGTCCGTCCGTCCGTCCGTGTGAACGCCTAGATCTCAGAGATAGGTGCAGAGCTAGAGTTACCAAACTTTCTCATTAGATCCCATATTATTCCATAGGAGGCAAGTTTATTTTATTTTTTTGATATCGGGGATAAATTATATAGCTCCCATGGGGGTGCCGGAGACTGACCTCGAAAAAAAAAAGCAGTTTTAGATGAATAATTCGTTTGTTTATGAAGGTATCGTAACGAAATTTGGCAATCGAAAGTTTTTTATGAGTTCTCCAATCACTGTGCCAAATTTGATCGAAATCGGTTGACTATATCATATAGCTCCCATAGGACCGATCGGCCAAAATAACTTTTTTAAAGAAAAATTGGCTATATTTCGTTTTTTAATAAAGATATCCTAACCAGATTTGGCGTTTGGAAATTTTTTTAGACCACTTAAGCAATGTGCCAAAATTTGAACAAAATCGGTGGACTGCATCATATAGCTCCCATAGGTCCGATCTTCCAAAACATCGATTTTTTAACAAAATTTGTTGTGTTTCGTTTGTTTGTTAAGATATTGGGACCAAATTTGTCATTCTCTACAGTTTTTACGACCTAGTTCCTAAGCACTGTGCCAAATTTAATCCAAATCGTTTGACTAGATCATATGGCTCCCATAGGACCAATCGAGTCCAAAAACACGTTTTATACACAATTCGAGTGTGTTTTTGTTTGTTTGTAAAGATATTTGAAATAACTTTGGCGTTCATATCTTTTTTAAGGTATTTAAGCACCGTGTCAAATTTTATTGAAATCTTGGTTGACTATATCCCTATGGCTCCCATGGGAACGATCGGTCAAAAAAAAATTAAATTGCTTAGCAAAAATTCTTCTGTTTTTTGGTTTTTTGTGAAGAAATCGGACTTTATTACAAGCTAGTGGTACAGGGTATCCTAAAGTCGTCCGCGCCCGACTTTACGTCCGCCATTTTTAACAATAACTCTTGGGTTTTCGAGCTCCAGATGCGACCAAGTTCCCATCAAGAAAACAATTTTTTATTTTAACAATAAAAATATATAAATAAAAAAAAAAATAAAAAATAAACCATGGTTTTTTATACAGTTAAATTTAATTCAATTTATATTTTTTCAAAATATAATATGGTTAAGAAAGAAAATCCGGCATAAAAACGAACAACTGAACGACAAGAACGACTTCGTTCACTGAAAAAAAAAAAAAAAGAACTTGATTGAACTTGTTCAATGAAATGAGACTAGGTTTTCCCAACTCTAGTTTCTACTTGTAAAAGCTTCAAAAGTGACTGCTACCGAAATACCGGGTGATTCAAAATAACACCTCTTGTTGGAAAACCCTTTATATATTTTATAAAACTTACCTGCTCTTTAGTCCATTCATGCACTGGGCCACCTTTGTAATTATAGCAGGCTGCTGCCTTGCGATCGGAGAAGCTAGAGCTTGAACCGGACAGATCCAGCGTGCGACTGGGCGAGTAGCCGGGTGAGGAGCAGCCCGAAGACATGCTGGTGGGCGATGGTGGTCCTGTGGCATGCGCCGATTGTGGCTGATGCTGCTGTTGCCAGGGCACTGTGCCAGGCGGGGAGAGTGATTGTGGTACAACTTGTTTAACTTTAGGTTTTTAGGCATTTAGTATTTTTTGGTAGAAAAGAAGTAGATAAAAATATCGGTTAGTATTACTTGCAGTGGCATTAGTTACGCTTTTGGTTATTGTTAATGAAATATACATAGATAAAGTTTAAGTTTAGAGGGCACATTCTCAATATGTATGAGCACGACAATTATATATATTATATAGTATATGGTTTATATATGTTATAAAGGTACACAGCGAGAGTTATAAAAGAGTATTAGGTATGATGGATATGGTTAGGAGCATTTTAGTAAGAGATATTAGTTAACAATCGTAGCTTTCAATTGACAGTATAACAGTTAAGCAGCGAGCAAAACAGTTTTGATTAATTTAGTTTAATTAGCTAAAAAGTTAACATATAATGTTTCCAATGCCAATACTTGGAGCTATGTTTGTGTGTGTGTATCTTTGCTGTGTCTCTAAAGCTGTAGAGGTTAGGCGCTACTCAAAATAAAGAAGAATCTTTTTAGCATAGTTCACCTTTTGGCTGCGCTTCATTTACCGCCTGACGTATCTCATTGATGAGCGTCTTGCAGTTGATAGCCGCAACGCTTTGACTCTTGTTGATTTCCGTATAATCATCGCTCGAGTGTCGCGAGGAGCCATCGCCCAGACGCCTGCAAGTGTAGAGTAACTCTCGGTTAGATTTGTGTTTGAGTGATTTTATGTGTTGTGGACCCACCTCTCACGATCGGATAGCGCCTGATTAAGCTGCTCCGTAAAGTTGCTAGTTGGCTGCTTGCTGCCATTGGGCGCTACACGTCGTCGACTGGGATACATCCAGTTTTCAGCCTGCTCGTTCTCGGATAGCTTATCATTGGAGCCCAGTATAGAATCATATGAGCTGTTGAGATCACGATTGCTAGTGCTGGCCGCGCCAGTGCCAAAGGTGGTCATGCTGCCACGATGAAAATCATTTAGGCCGCCATTATCCGCTGGTGAGCCCAGCACATTCTTGAACATGCTGGGTATATTGTTGGTAGTCGGCACGGCGGCACTAACCACCACCTGCTGTTGTTGTTGCTGCTGCTGCTGCTTGCTGGGATCTTTGTGCACCTGTGCATAGAGCTGATTAATTTGTGCCTCACGTGCGGTCGACTGATTGGAGCTGCTGCTGCTGGCTGACGAAGTAGAGTTGAGCAAAATGGGTGTGGTAGTGCCCAGATGACCATTGGCAGGCACTAGGCTGCTGCCACCTATGACTGCATTTGAGGCTGGCGGATGATGTTGCAGCAAATTGTTGACATTGGCCAGCAAATGTGAGTTACCATTGGATAGACTGCTGATGGTATCATGTGCGGTTATGCCCAAATTTAGTGGCGTCTCCTCCTCATCGCTGTCATCCAGTGTGCAGTCCGAGCTGCGGCTGTTGCTGCGACTGCGTTTGGCCAGATTGCCATTGGAGAGCTGCTGGCTGAGCTCGTTGCCATTGCTGGAGCTAGTGTTGCCATTGCTGGAGGGCAGCTGGCGATTGGCTAGACCACCACGGGAGGCTTTGGTTTAGACGGTTTTTGTTTTGGTTTTTTTTTTTTTTTTTGGAAATAGTGTTTTGTGCGAATTTCGGGCAAAAATGAGAGCGCAGCGTGTTGGCAATCACAAAGAGGTAACAACGAACGAACGAGCGACAAAGTAATTAAAGGAACAAACAAAACGTGGAACGCATGAACGAACAGACGGCACAAAGTTGTGATAAATCATAAAAAGGAACGAGAACAAGAGAAATAGAGAAAAGTATAAGCACAGTGACAAAAATTACACATAAAATTATATAAGCAAAATTAAGAGTAAATCTTAAATTAAAAATTAAAACAATTATGTGGCTTATTTACAGCTGAAGAAAGCGCGCAAAGCAAAACAAGTGATAAAGCGTAGGGGAAAAAAGAGCTACAAACGCGCCTTTAAAAAAAACTTACCCAGCTCAATTTTTGTCTTGTTCACAGAGTTGTCCAGCAGCTCATGCTGTGGCACTGCCGCATCCAGCTCATCTTTGACGGGCACCTTACGCTCTACAGTGGCCGTCTTGACACCATCACCATCGGGTGATAAATCCGAAATTTCCGTATCGGATAGCTCCGTTTCCAGCTTATGGAATAGTGGCTTGGGTGGCGCTTTGCGCAACATTTGTGGTGTCAGCTTTAAGGTGGCGCTATCGTAGGGCAGGCCCACAGGAAAGCCTGCCTTGCGTTGTGTTTCCTGCAGCTCATGCTCCAGATTGATAACACGATCTTTAAGCTTCTTGACCAGTGCATTGTACTCCGTATCCTTCTCCTGCAAAAGCTGCTGATAGAACTCCTCGCGATGGCACATGTCCAGTTCGCGCTGTTGATACTCGCGCACCAGTCGCTTGGCCTTGTTGTACTTCTTGTCCAGCGCCATATACTGCGCCTGTGACTGCTGCAGCATGTTCTGCAAATTGGCCGCCTCCTTCTTGATGTTGCCCAGTTCGCGCTCACTCTGACGCAAACGCTCGCTAAGCAGTTCGTTCTCATTACCGGTGGTCTCCAGTTTCACCAGCTGTGGAAAGGATTTGAAATAGAATTAGTTTCAGCATAGCTTATAGACTTAATCCAAATGTGTGCAATGAATGGAATGATTTTAAATTAAAACAAAAAGCTTAAAAATATAAAACCAACCTTTCGTTTTAGATTTTGTACAATTTCTTCCTTGATTAAACAACTCATTTCGCTCTGAGTAAATAAAATAAAAAAAATGAATACAAATTAAAATTAATAAAATAAAAAATTATGTCTAAGCTAAAAAATTTTAATAAATTAAAAATTAAATATTATACTCTGCAGTTGGTGAGTTATGTACAAGAGTTGGGTACGAAAGAAAGGAATTTTTTGCTACATTTATTAAAAATCTTTACGAAACATTAAAGTTAAGAGGGAAAATACATTAGAGTTTACAAAAAGTGGTTCTACTGTAAAAAAGTTAGTGTCCTATATTAGGTTCCTAGTCGGAGCAATGGGCCTCTCCAAACTTTCTTCAGCTTGCGCTGTTTTTCGCAATCGCAATTTTCCGGCTGCTTTTCCCAGAAGCTTTAATATCACCTTCCAGTGTCCAGCGCCGTGTTATGGAGTCCTCTCAAACGCTTCTTTTGGGAATTCGCCTGCTGGTTGGCGTAACGTGTGACCAATCTATTTCCTACATCGAATTCAGATCAAAACCGACTGTTCAGATGCGTTGAGCATCTCTGAATTCAAAAAGTATTACCTATTTATTGTCGATTCTGGACCACAGCATTATCAACATTATCAAATCTTTAGAAACTAAGACAAAATTGTGAAGTTTTTGCAATACGCGAATTTAGTAGAATACACATCGTTTTCAAGAGGGATTGATCTATAAATTAATTCATCGTATAGACACCGCCGGGTCAAAAATCTCCTTTTTCTTACTAAATAAAGATTGATTGCTGGGAAGACATAAAGTCCAAAGTAGAAGACAACATTTTGGAATATTCTCCCAGAGGTCCCGAATTAATTAGGAATTTTAATGGATGAAGCCTTATCTTGTTTCCATTTTAAAACAAGAGGGCATTTTGAATAAAATACACTTTTTTTTGGTAATTAAGCTTCAAGCTCTAGGGTAGGATCAAAAAGTAGAAGGACCGAATTTCTGCAGTGCGAAAAAAATGGTGGAGGAAATTCGGGTTTTTTTTTTTTTATGTCGCCTGCGGTCAAGTGGAGGGTAATCACGTTGATTTCCGTGAGCCTCTGTTAAAAAGTGTCGTGACCCCATCAATATGATGATAGTATTTAGGATTATAGTATGCCTATTAAATTCAAGGAATAATGAATATGTGGACGGTTCTGGTCTTGGCTGACTATTGTTGAGATTAGGCTTTGTGTACGTTAGGGTTCTGATCACTCCGATTCATGAAACCTCATCTCGATAAGAGGATTCTGGACAAGCAGATTTGTCCCAACTCCCTACAACCCTATTTCTTTCCTAATCTCAAGGAAAACCGTTGTTGTTCTATACAAGACGCTCAAGAGGCTGTGACACTATCTTTGAAGACAATCTCTGAAAGCCAGTTTCATAGGGCCCTCGAACAAAATTTTATCTTAAGGACATCTTGGTACCGATTGTGTTTCGATGCGTGAACGTATCGAGGTGAAACTTAACAATGTAATAACCAGACCTCAATTGGTGTGCACAATGTAAGTTTCACCTCAAATCGAAAGCATGCAGTTCTTATAATTCTTGATCCCACACCGATCTCCTGTTATTTCGATTCATTTAATGAAATGCTTTTTCAATTTCGTTATTTCTTCTACAAAATATTCATATAATTCATTAATCAGTTCCTAGCCTAGTTCAATCTTGTACTTTTATCGTTTCGCATCATTCCAACGATTACAAAGACGATTTTGGATCAGACAATCTCTTGTGTGAACGTTTGATGTCACATGTGCGACAATAACCGAATGGGATGGGTCAAGTCTCCATAGTTGGTTCAGCACATCATGATCACTTATTTTTTCATTCTGGTAAATATTCTCGGGATGGTCCGTCTTATCTGTCAAACACACTATATCTTCTATCTATAAAATTTCCCTAACGCTCTAACTTTGGAGTAGCCAAACCAATCTCTAAATAGGAATTGTTCTTTACTTTTTTACACTGATTTGTATTGTGGAAGGAATTGAATTTGAAATCGTTAAAACCATTCGAAAGCGTTTTAAAGTAACAAGACTCTTCAATATTGGTATGTGCGTTCAGAATAGGACTACAAACTTTGGGAAAAGGTCTAAACGATTAAGCTTCATTTTAGCGAATAAAAATATTAAATCTTTAAACTCAAGTTCGTGCAGAGCTTGGTCCAAAAAATATTTGAATATTCGGAATAGAAGTTAGTATGTTCCCGAGTTGAGATAGATTGCAAAATAATAAACAATTTTTAAAATTAAAAGAAAGAAAAAAGTTTACAAAATATTGGCGACAAGTGCTCTATGCATTTAGTTTTTAATACATTTTTTTTAGATTATTTTAAAACCAATTACCGCTTTATGCTGCATTTCAATATCCGCGAAGTAAGACAAATTTTGAAATTCAGCAAAAGAGAAAAAGAGAACACGAGTTTAGCACAGCTGCAAGTTAAGTCTCAAAGGGAAAAATATGTTCCAGAAATTTCCGGCACTTACCTCCTGCAGCAGTCGCTTGAGCGACTCTACCTCCTGTGAGTGAGTAGCCTCGACCTCCATGGGATGCTCGACTTGTACTGGACTAGAAGGACCCTCACAAACACTGGAATTAGCCGACACGGGCTGTGTAGAATCCTCGGAGTAGTCGAGCGTGCGACGCAAGTACTCCTCTTGTTGTCTAAAAAATGTTTGGCTATTTAGAGCTTCACCTATAGTCTTTACCATAAATTATAAATCCTACCGCTTTAGGCGCTCCTCTTTTTCGCGATCGGCTTGCAAACTTAGACGTATAAGCTGTGCTACCTCTGAGTTCTCGGGATCGCGTTCGCGTCCAATTTGGAATTTGACTAGACCGGAAGTATTGCGCAACACCGAAGCTGCATAGGCTTGTGTAACGCCCACTAGACTTTTGCCGTCTACCTCAATAATTTGATCGTTGACCTAAGAAAAAAAAAAGTACAGGCTTTTAGTACTTGCAACCGAATTTGGTGCTGCCAACTTACTTGAATGCGACCGTCACGTGCTGCTGCACCGTTATCGGTTATAGTTTTTACAAATATGCCAAGTTTCTCTAGACCAGCATCGGCACCAACGCCCATGCCAATTATACTCAAACCCAAACCCTCTGGACCTTTCATTAATTCCACAGGAAAAACATGCATCTTCTCGACGCGCTTCTCCAGCTCATATTCCGCTGAGGCGGCCACAGGATCGACATCTTCATTGCGACGATCGTAATCATTGACAGAGAATGTGGAATAGACGTGTATGGGACCGGAACTAAAGCGCACCTTGGGATTCTTGCGCACAGTTATGGCCGGATAGTTGCAGTCGTCGTCATCAAAGTCTAACAGACCTGAAAAGCATGGGAATTTGCTTGAGGGTATGCAAAAAAATACGGCAAGACGCTTCAATCTACCTGGCACTTCCATCCAAAAATTGCCATCCTCAAAGTAGTGCACACCCGATTCGACCAAGACCTCCTTGCTGCGCACTGGCGGATATTCGGGTATATAATATTGGCTATCATCTAGCTCGGTAATGCCGCTTAAATACGTCGAGTTGGTGGTTTGCTCTGCATCCGCTAGTGAATATGTGGAGTTATGTTTGCTGGAGATAATGCTATCATCAATAGTTGTGGTTTGATTGAGTGTAGCATCCGATTGTGTGGACTCAACGGATACCAAGGACTCATGCAGTGATTCACCGGTTATATAAGTCTGATTCAAGTCGGAATGTTTGCCAGTTGATTCGAGCAGCTCACCAAGTTCATCTTCAGCTGCTAGACGCTGCTGACTGTTGGCTACACCCGGTGTGCTGGTAATTAACAAATTCTCTAAGCTGCGCTTGGGCGCTTCTAAGACATCACGCAGCCATTCCGGCTCATCATCATCGTGACGTGTGGTGGATGCAGTAGCAGTCGACGAGGGTGTAGTTGTTGTCGGTTCAGTTTCAGTGCTGTCTGCCTTGATAAAGGTTGCATTCAAGGCAGCCGGGGATGGCGCATGGCCATATCCTACAATATCAACAGCCTCAACGTCGTCTTCCTCTTCTTCGTCGTCGTCCTGCTCCTGCTCCTCCTCCTCCAACTGCTGCTGCTGCTCTGGCTTAGCTTCTGCTGCTGGCAGCTTTTGCTCCTGCACTACAACTACTGCAGCTTCACTGGCTTTGGCTTTAGCTGGCTCCTTTGCTGCTGCTGATTGCGTTGGCAAATCCTCAATGAGATTGTTGATGCTGGTCGATGATGTTGCTGTAGCAACAACGGCAGCAACTGCCACGCCCACACTTGGAGCCGCGTTAAGGATTTGCTCAACTTCTTTGGCTTGCTCGTCCGATAGCAGCGACTGTTGCCTGCAAGCAGCAAACAAAATTGTTGTAAACTATTAGTTGGGCTTCCTTTAACAACAACAATGGACTACTAAAGTTTCGGCAAGGATCATAATACAATACCTGATTTTGTTTTCCAAAATACTACAAAAGTGCACAGCCACAGGACATTACATAACAAGCGCAACAACAACAATAACAAGTACAACAACGTTACACAGGCAGACGACAGGCAATTACAATAAATAAATAAATAAACAAAAATAAAAATATATAAAGATAAATTTAAATTTGTATTGTACAAGCTGTAAATTAATAAAATGCATGCAAATAAAATGAACAACTTTATGTGGTATACTTAAAAACATATAAACTATAATTAAAGTACATATATGTAAATTACACTAGCTAACAAAAATTTTGAATTCGTCTCTTGCTAAGCGAATGAAATATTTTTCGCATTTAATGGGAAATTTTTTCTATGTACAAAATATTCTGACTCATTCGATGCATTAATGTTATAAATATATTCCAATTCAAATTACAAAAAACCAAGTTTCTGTTATAACCAGAGATCGCAAATTAAAATTATGTAGTTGAAAAAAATTAAATCAAAACTCTTATCTTCGCTTTATAAAAGTTATGAAATTATAATTAAACACTAAATTGCATTTAAATATCTTTTGAACCAAAGAGCACACAAAAATGAAACGATATTTAAATTCAATTTTGCATTTAATTATAATTTCATAACTTTCAAAAAGTGAACTCTTGATTTTTTTGATACAAATTAAAAATAAAATTTTATCCTTATTTCGGATAGCGGATCCGAAATAAAAATTGCTCAATAACTTTTATTTTGAATTTAAATAATAAACATTGGAGACTAACTCTTATTTTGCAATTTTTAAATAAAAACTACGAAATAGTATTTGTTTAATTAAAAAATAAGAATTATTTGGCAATAATATATTGAATATTATTTAATAATTTTTATTTTTAAAGTAAAAAAATGGCGGACGTAAAGTCGGGCGCGGACGACTTTAGGATACCCTGTACCACTAGCTTGTAATAAAGTCCGATTTCTTCACAAAAAACCAAGAACAAAAGAATTTTTAAGCAAAAATTTTATGATATAGCCAACCGATTTCAATAAAATTTGACACAATGCTTAAATACCTTAAAAAGATATGAATGCCAAATTTATTTCAAATATCTTTACAAACAAACAAAACACATAGAATTTTGTATAAAAACGTGCTTTGGACCGATTGGTCCTATGGGAGCCATATGATCTAGTCCAAACGATTTGGATTAAATTTAGTACAGTGCTTAGGAACTATAAAATACTCACAAATGTCAAATTTGGTCCCTTGTATCTTAACAAACAAACAAAACACAACAAATTTTGTTAAAAAATCGATTTTTTGGAGCTATATGATATAGTCAACCGATTTTGTTCAAATTTGGCACATTGCTTAAGTGGTCTAAAAAATTTCCAAACGCCAAATCTGGTTAGGATATCTTTATTAAAAAACGAAATATAGCGAATTTTTCTTTAAAAAGTTATTTTGGCCGATCGGTTCTATGGGAGCTATATGATATAGTCAACCGATTTAGGTGATTTTCTGGTACAGTCATTGGGCACTTTCGAAACTTTCGAATACCAAATTTGTTACGATATCGTCATAAACAAACGGATTATTCATCTAAAACGCTTTTTTGTCGAGGTCGTCTCAAACACCCCCATGGGAGCTATATAATTTATCCCCGACAGTAGAAAATTACAGGAAAGAAAATCTATATAAAAAGAAGAATATTTATACAAAAATCACTTAAATTTATTTCCACAATTTACAATAACAAAAACCAAAATTCCAATCTTGATAAAAGAAGCCGAAATAATTCGTTTGTTTCAAAGTAAAAACTTCAAAACTTAATACGACAAAACGTAAAAATGTAGTCACCATTAATTTATATATTTTTATTAAATCTTTTGTCAATTCATCAAAAAAATCAAAAAAAAAATATATATATATATATAGAATACTTAAAGGCGTCCTCTGGTGGAATTAAATATAGATGGAATAAATTGATTCTTCGACACATTTGGCGAAAGGGAAAATAACGTTTTTTTGCCTTGTACAACTAACTTCAATTCTAAGCAGATTTTTAAATATTTTGAAAACGAAAACTAATTTTATAAAAGTGGGAGACTCATAATTCATTTAGGAACCATAGCTTAAAATACTTAAAAGAATGAATCAAAATCGCTGAGAGCCCCAAACCGTTTATCTACCTCATTAAATTCATCCGCCGTAATGTACATAAAAGATCGATGACCAATAAACAAGAGCCGATTTTATTGTCCGAAAAAAGAATCGATTAAATTGATTTTAAATCGAATCGATGCTCAGCTCTACTGGTTCATGTTAATTTATTGATACAGGCAAACCAAAAAGTGACTTTTCTTTAAGCTTAGGGTAAAAATTCTTTCATATAGTTCTGCAATTTTTGAAGTTTTCAGATGAACTAGAACATTTTCACAATACTCATATAATAAAGAAAATAATGTGAATATTTATGACCCAAGGTATATTTCGAGACGGCACATTTGGGCCTATAATGCCCAACATATATGTAGGAGTTTTTGGGTAAATATTCTTATTCCACAATTGACGTTTATTTACAAATACCATTTCATTCACAAGCAAACAAAACTTGTTAACTAGTGTAGCAATTTATTATTTAACATGCAAATAAACTAAAATTAACTGTACGGTATGCGTTCAATTAAATATTAAGCACTTAAAGTAATTACAAATATTTAATCAAATGCGGAATAAAATGTTTTAATAATGTATTTAAAGCATATTAAAAAGTAATCTATAGGTAAATCAAGATAATGCATAAAGGCACTTCTATGACGCGCTCGTCTCCAATAATATAATCTCTAAAATGTGGTAGATTATATAGACTAATGCCGCGAAATATAGAAATAATTACAGAGGTTTTACTGAAATATGTAGCTACAAAAAAATAATTTTTGGCCCACAATTATTAAGAAAAATATGCAGCCAATTCGAGGTTTAAAACCAAATGCTTGGTGTTCCCAGTTTCCCCAAAATGAATTTTTTATGTGGTTTAAATTCAACTATATTTTTGCAATCAAATAGAATTGACATAATTAATAATAATTTTTTAAATATTCTTTGATATTCTTAGATTCCGTTTATGCTAATTTCAATTTAAATATTTATTAATAATTATTTTTTTCTAATTTTATTCGAAATCAATAAAAAAAATTAGCATGCGCAGCCTAAAACGAATTTTTGGCATACGTTCACATGGTTCATATCTTGAATAAAAAGATGGCACGGACGATTTTGGGATACCCTCTATCGCTACACTACAATTAAATCCAATATATTGCTTAAGACATCCAAAAGATATTTTATTTAGCAAATTTGTTTACGATATTTTCATAAACAAACAAAAATCAGTCGAATTTGCAGAAAAAACTTTTTTTTTACCGATCCGTACTATGGGATATAGGTATGATATGGCCAGCCGATTTGATCAAATTTGGCACAGAACTTGGGAACTTCCAAGTGCTTGATTTGGCTACAATATTTTCACAAACAAATGAAACGAATTTTTTGCCGTAAACGTATTTTTGAACGATCTGTCCTATCGGATGCTATATAGTCATGATAGATGTCAGACTACCGATTTCAAAAAAAATTTGGAGGTTGGGAGCTGCAAATGACTTTCGGCTGCCAAATTTGAATACAATATCTTCCCAAAGAATCGAAACTACGAGCTTTATGCAAAACACGTTCTTTTGACCGCTCTGTGTTATAGGAGCTACATGTCCTATCGGAGCTATATGGTAAAGGCTACCAATTTCAAAAAGATTGGAAGCTGCAGAGTGACTTTCGGCTGCCAAATTTGTATACAATATTGGTTCGTCAAAAAAAACGAAATTTCGAGCTTCATGCAAAACACGTTTTTTTGACCACGCTGTCTTACGGGAGATACATGATCCGTTTTGGATCAAAATTGATAAATATTTTATTAGGAACTATAGAAAACTTCTGAGTTCAAAATTTGGTTAAGATATCGTTCATAAACAAAAGAATTATTTATCTAATAGTTTTAGAGTTTTTTCGAGGTTCTCGCGCCCACTTATAAACATATTCACAATTCTTCCCCACAAGGCTTCACCCATTCATGCAAAGACAGCTCTTTCAGCTTTGCCTATTTATGTTCCAATTTTCAAAACTGAGACATGTCATGGGACAAAAACACAACTCAACTTTCTTTGAGAAATCTCTTTATCACCGCTTATAAGCAAATACATTCAAAGACCGATTTATTTACCCCAACGCTACAACTCTCTCTAAACAGGAACTAAACCACATGGTCTACACACGTCTTGATTAAAAGCCACATTCATATTTATACCATATAATAAAATAAACACAAATTACAAAGTACGCCAAAAACTATGCAATGCCAAATTAAACATGCACGCTTATACGAGCAAAATTATTATAGAAGAGAAGAGAGACTGCTGAGAGAGCGCGAAAGGGAGGTGCTAGAAAATGGCAAAAGTTATGTAGCATACGCCATGTTGCACGTGTAATGACAACCTGCAAAAGCGACGACAACACGAGACGTTCTACAAGTTGCGTCTGCAGCGGAGAGAAGAGGCAGCGGCGGCGAAGGCATCATCATCAAGTATTCCGAGAATCAGACTAGCAAGTTGGGTGCATTTAACGCTTAAGTGTTTTGTCACTCTCACTTGTGCGTGACGTCACGTGTATGTGCATATAATGATACTCTTTACCTTTGTGTATGTAAGTTGGTTGCTGTTTGTTAATTACTGCCAACAATTGCCGCCGCTGCTTATGATAGTAGATAAACCCCTTCAGTACGCAATGCATGTATTATACTAGGATAGAATTTTATTTACGGGCGTCAATTGCCACCAATGAAGTACTAAAGTCTAAAGTCTGGCGATAGTTCTGCAGCTGTTTCTGTTCCAACAGCTCAGTACACCATAGTTTGTACTGTATCTAAAGTATAAATGAAATACTTCGGAATTTATGGGCGTCGTCAATTGCTACCCATGCTTCTACATTTTGAACAGTCGTACGTAACAAGGAGGATGGAGCAATTCGCAGAAGTGCATAGGCTAATGCGAAAAATTATGTGATCGCCACTTTACTTGGGAGTAGCCCAGAAAATAATTTTGTTACTGAACGGTATTGATAGCTGCTCACAACACTATCCGACTATGCAGTCAAGTATCCTCTGGGTATTTTCGCCACTGAACAACCATTCGTGGGGGCTGGCTAACTCTGTGAGAAAGCGATTCATGAGCTTCGCGATCATGTAGGCGTCTGTACTCAGAATGAGCGGCTGCAAAAGGCGTCTGCTTTCCAGGTTAGGCACGGCCTATTTAAAAGGGACCTGTCACTGCGAGCAGAGTTGTCAGGACCTGACTTCGGAGCCTTATAACTTACTGTTCAGATACCCATTCTAGCCTCACAATATTTCTTTATAAACATCAGAGTAAACGCGAGAAATATTCATTCTCCAAGTGGTACCCGTGTCCCTGCGGCTAATCCACCTGCTTCGGCAGCATTGCACTGTACGGATATTGGAGTGTGCAGAACCCCCTCTTTTAGAAATAACAATAGTAACGGAAACCATCACGATGGCCGTATGGTCCACTAGGGGTAACAGGACATAAGAAGAAGAAGTACGTAATAAGCATTTCATACTGGCAAGTGGACGTTTGGACTATCAGTGGCATTGATTCGTACATCTTTAAAATAGGTAAAGGCATGCGCTATATAGCAATGAGAACTGATTGATGATATGGACCTAGACAACAAGTGTTTCCAGCATCATTGACACGTTCCGAATCATTTTAAGTCTTTTTAAAATAGGTTGAACGAGTTTTCTTGTTGCCGTGTCCCGCCACCCTTATGAACTCCTAAGCTCTTTGACAACGATTATAAAAGTTTTACCACTTATAAATCCGAAAGCAGCATGCTAATTTATATTTCGAAGACTCATTTATCCTTGGAATTTGATAGGTTAATCATTCATATGGTCAAGAATTTCTGGACCCAAAATCGAACGTTTTGACCCATCAAATAATTTGCGGTGGCGAAAACACATCAAGAGTGATTTTTCTAAAATCTCATTTCAAAAGCATTTTTTTGCAGATAAAAATTCCAATAGTGAAAATATTTAGAATTATTTTACGTATTTTATAAAAGGGCACTAAATCTTAATGTTGAGATTGAGAGTTTTGTATTCTTAAAAATTTTAATAAATACTAGAGTAAGCAAATTTTAATTTGAAGATTGTCTTTTTTGACATAAAATCTTAAAACGTTAAGAGTTTCGGCCTTAAAATCGAAAGTTTGATCCATCAAATAATTTGCGGTGCCAAAAATACGCCAAGAGTGACCTTGCTTGATTAAAGAGCTTAAAGTGCTGCTTACAAATAGAAAAATACATTTCATATTTTAAACGTATAGCAGAACGCCTAGAACATCTCCATATTAAATAAATACGCAAGTTAGAAGGTAGGCGACAAGTACTACTGCAGTAAATGTGTCTAACGAATCGCGCTTCATCCTGAAAGTACTGATGCTTACAAATAGAGTGACGCATTGCATATTGTATTTGCTAATCGCAAAGAGATCCTATAACGATTGGATAGGTAAAATTTTGTACGTCAGGCACGTGTTCGTGGTACTGAAGATTACAGCTGCTAGCAAATAGAGATATATTTCGTATTTTAAACGGGAAGTAATACTTAAAGGTACTGTTGACTGTATATGCTAGTCGCAAATAGATCGTAGAACGATGGGATAGGTGAAATTTAAACATCAGGGACAAACAAATCACAGAACGCCTAAAAAGGTGAGTTAAAAGGTAGGCGACAAGTACTGCACAAATGTGACTAACGAATTGTGATTCATCCTGAAGGTACTGATACTTATAAACAGTGCTGCCAATTTTTTCCCAGAAAAAAAAAGCTACTTCTGGATGGAAGCAACGGCAAAAAAAGCTGAAAAATTTCTGAATAAAGCTTAAAAAAAAGCGGTTTTAATGTTTTTTTTTGCTTTGTTTTATTTGTAAGATTTTCAGCACGTCGACTAATTCTTCGCGACTAGCATCGGTTTCACAATCGTACGACATGTTTTTTTTTTGCGTCTTTTTCAGCGAATTTCCACGCATAAATTGACATTAGCACTTTTTTTTGAACAGTGGTAGATCACTTTTAACTTTTTAAATTTAAAATTAAAAATGATAAAAAATTAACAAAAATCTTAAAAATAAAAAAAAAATATTTTTTTTTTAATATAATATTTTATCTGTCATGGTAAAAAATTTGTGTTAATATCTTTGTGTTTAGAAGATATGGCTTATCCAAAAATAGTCTAAAAATGAAAAACTCGATATTCACTTATCGATAGCTCGCAATTTTGCAATAAAATTGGGCTTGGCTACTATTGGCTAACAGCTCTACCAACTGTGTAAAAATCATCGAAATCGGAGAAGGTTGGTTTTTTTTACTTTTTTCATCTAAATAGTGTTAGAAATACGCTGGTAAAAGGATTTAACTGTGGGCGGGCTCGTTTGGCAGTGACAGAGCATTTTTCAACGGTCACGCGCGGTCGTTTTTCATGTTTCTGCTGTATATATTTTATTACGTTGTCAATCTTTAAAAATGTTTTTCCGAAAGTCGTCTTTTTAGATGTGGGGTGAACGTTTTCCAAAAATCTGCCTGACCGATCTGTCATAATAATCATTTTTATCATCAGAAAACATGTCGCAATCTGTTGCGAGCTTTTTTTGAAATTCTTATCCAAAATTTTTAACAGCCTTGAATAGCAGAAAAAAAGTGAAAAAAAAAATTTTTTTTTCCAAATTCTATTATTATTACAATTTTTTGAATCTGATCGGTCAAAATCGTTCACCCCGTGCGCCCTGGACACTTTTGACGAGGACGCAGTGAAGGACGTGTAGGGGTCACATACGTAATTTTTATGTAAAACCAAAAAAACTATTTAAAGTTCAATAATGAATCAATTGTAGTTTTCTAGTAATCAATTTTTGAATATAGCGCTCGGAAATGAGGTATTACATAGTAAGACCCTCTTAAGCTGGCTAAATACGCGCTCAACGTCCGTGTATACTTTTTCCCAGATTTATCCAAAATGGTATATTTTGATACAAAACTTTTTTTTTGCAAGTGGCAACCGTGCTGCTACATGTTTTCACGAAATTGGTAGCAGCATTAAAAAAAAGCGAAAAAAAAGCCAAATTCATTTTAAAAAAAGCCAGAATTCCCGCTTCCCGCAATTCACAAATTTTTCCCGCAATTGGGCTTCGAAAAAAGCCAGATTTGACGGGAAAAAAGCTAAATTGGCAGCAATGCTTATAAATAGATAGACGCACTGCACATTCTACTTGCTAGTCACAAAGAGATCGTACAACAGTTAGACATCTACAATTTGTATATTACGGACTTGTCCGTGGTACTGAAGATTACAGCTTCTAGCAAATAGAGAGATATATTACGTATTTTAGTTGCTGTAAGTGGTTGATTATGTTGTTGATAATGAGCCAAGTAGACAGATACAACAAACATCAACTAACAACCTGGTCTACACTCGCTATATGTCTGTCTGCACCTCTAATTGTAGCTGTGTGTGGGTGTGTATGTTGCATCTGTGTGTGTGTGTGTTGCATGCATTTAAATGGGCTTTTCAGTAGTTAACTGCATTTATGTAATTGCATTGCATTTTTCGCACCATAATGCTGACAGGGACGCAAAAGATAATTATGTACGCTTCACAGGAATCTCTTTTATATGGTCCATACATATGAGGAGCATGTTAAAGTGTTTGTTGGGCTTGTTTACAGTTTTTATTACCGTTGTCACGGTTTATTGTTGTTAAATTTATGTCAAGTTTTGAAAAAACCTTTTTTAGTGTCATGTCATTGGGTGACTTGCAGCTCGAGGTGAATTCCACAAAGAAGTTTCATTGAAATTCCTTGGGCCATGAAAACGGTACTTAACAAAAAAAAAAAAAAAAAGTAACCACTAGACAGAAATTCTTGCGGTTGGTACTTTCACGATTCTAGAAAGTCTCACTATAGACGATACTTTGGTATCAGCAGGCAATTAAGTGGCAGACAAAGTAAAAAGCCTACTAACGACGGATACTGCTCGTTCTTCTAAAGATAATAGTATCCTATATCTTTGATCCTATTATCTTTAGCAGACTCTTTGCACTCAGTAGTCAAGTAAGTGGCAGACGAAGTCAAAAGTTAATCAAAGACGGAGTCTCCTCGTTCTGCTGAAGATAATAGGATGATAGATATAGGATTCTGCTGAAGAAAATAGGATGAAAGATAAAGGATTCTTTAATTTTCAGCAGAACAGTACTTGGACCCAAAAATAGGGTCAGACTGGCCAACATATGTAAGCTGATACTTGGTGGCTACGATTTTTCTTGATTGCTCCTGTTCTCTCTAGGTTCACAGTGTATTCTGCAACCCATTAGTTGCTGCAAAGGTTTTGGGATTGTTTCAGAAGAGATTATTCTGTATGCCTTAACAATTATAAGCTCAATGACGTCAATGGGACTGTTTAGGAAAGATGACAAAGAAGGAGTGCACAAGGATCAGTTGGTCTTTGCAGTATGCATTTTTTTTTATAAGGCTGAGGAGCCTGAAGGAGCCGCCTTAATTAAGTCGTGAATTTCAAAGGATACCTTAAAGTTCTACAAAGAAGTTGGAGCTAACTGGAGTTGTACAAGTGTCATCGCAGAGTTTTTTTTTTCTGCTAAAAGAGTTCCTCACAGAGAGGTGGGGCACTGCGACCAAAAGGTCTTTTGCAACATACCCTTAAGTTAAAGCAAAAGTACTTTCCACTTTCCTCATGAATAGCAGTTGGTCTTTTGTGGGTGTTGACCTGAGATGGAAGGAACTAATCCGTTCCTCTCCGCATGTGACTAGGCTCCTGCGTCCCATTACCAGCGCTGGGCAGTCACAGAGAATACTGTGACCTGGGTGGTTTCATCGTACTTCTGATGACTTAGAGCCTGCATTCTGAAGAGTCCTGATACCTAATTTTCTGTTGACGGTATCTAACAATCGTGGTGGCCAGATAGGTACATGCTACCAGGAGCTTTAGGTCCGCTCTGCCAAGACCTTTTGTCTTGATCGCATGCGCAGAAGTTTCTTGCTCTGACGCTAGCCCAAGAAAGCGAGAACCAGTGTCTCCTATGTTCTTTGCCGGCCCATTTGTTTATCATGGTTTTGATTGTGGACCAGACAATACCAAAAAATCGTGTTACCATCCACTCCCGAGTGTCCAGCGCATCCGAACATAGCTTACGACTTGTAGTTCCGAGCGGGCAGTGTTTGGAGGTAGTTGTGGCATTGCTTTAAGCCATTCTGAAGGAGATGCACCAGGATGGCAATCGCCCTGTTAGCAGCTTCGGCTATTCTGAAAAAATCGCATACTGTTTGCGCCACTAGTTCCCTTGAGAAGTGATGATTAAGGACGCAGATCTGGCGGTATAGCATGCAATCTCTGCTTGAAAGACGCTGGGTCAGATAGCCCATTGCGGTAGAGATTCTGGTGTTGGGTCCAACGATTCCAACATCTACACTCGTGACCTCAGTTTGTGGGCCCATCCGTGAACCATTGTTGCCACCGGGGGTTTCCACAGGTGCTGCCGTCATCCCGTCTCCCGATGCAATCCTAGCTACACCAGTGCTTGGTAAATGCTGCTCGACAAAAAAATTGTGATGCAGTACTTCATTTGAAAGGTCTCGGTCCAAAAAAGGTACAAACAATATTCAAACACGCTCCTGCGTTTAGAATAGTAAAATCTTGGTAGAGTTTAAACGAACTCCAAGATGAATATTGCAGTAGTCGTCTTTAGAGGTGAACACTTCAGAAATTATGAAAACATACTCAAAATAGTATTGGACGACACTTGACTGTAAATTCCCGAACTAGCTGAATGTTTAGGAAGTTCGGAAAAGTGCTGTACATTGCATATCGATAAACATTTTGGAAATTATGTACAAGATGGCTGCCGCATTTGCTGATAGTGCAACAAAAACACCAATAACAAGTCAATTAAATTAAAATATTTCAAGCTTGTACTCTAATACCATTTAGTTCAATTAATTTAGACTAAAGTTCACGTTTAGCTGTTTTGCTCAATTTCAACACAACCTAGCCACAATATTTTTCTCCAAAAATTCTCGCTAAATCCGCTTATTGCCCAATAAAATGCATTTATTCATTCAATTAGCAATTTTTGTGAACCAAAATAAACCAGTCAGTGCACATTTTAAGTGCATTTCAATGGTTTTTCAAATATGCATGTAAAGATACAACAACAACAGCAAACACAATCAACTACCAGTTAGTATTAGCTGTATAAAAGTATTCAAAACTCATATGGCTGGCAAAATGGAGCAAAAAAGCCGCCCAAACTAAGCGGCTTATCTGATGTTTGAGTGGCCTTAGAATGCAGGCGTTGTAGCAATG
Source organism: Chymomyza amoena (assembly GCA_037043745.1). NCBI lineage: Eukaryota > Metazoa > Arthropoda > Insecta > Diptera > Drosophilidae > Chymomyza > Chymomyza amoena. The sequence goes on from JBAMAX010003425.1 coordinate 52,284, forward strand.
CAGCCAATGTTGGTTGTATCCAATTAGCATATAAAATAAAATTATTTTTATAATGAATACAAAAATAGCTTTGCATGCAATCTTTATAATTCAATTCCGTTTAAATTCATTTAAATAAGGATATTCCGCCCGCCCTACCATTACCCCAAATCATATTTCTACACTCAAAAAGTGGGCCAAATACTTGCCCATACGCTTTTCACTTTTAAAATTCACTTTTTTTTTTTCGTTTTCATTTTTTGTATTTTGTGGCACACGTGGCGTATGCATAACTTAAAACGCAATCGCCGTTTTTCTCCCCATATTACGCATACGACTCGTTTGCAAAGGAAAGAGGGCAAAAAAACACGCAAACGGAAGAAATAATTATGACAAAAATAAAAATGCACGTTGGCGGTTTCGGCTGTATACTCTACAGGTATGGAAAAGTAGCAACGATAGTTGGATTGTTAGGTCATCGCGGTGGGAGTACATTAAATTAGTCACTAATTTGAGCAGAGAAAGAGAGCTTTCCTTAAACAAATTTGGATTAAATCGCGTCCTATACGTAAAGCTGTTTTTCAAGATTTTTCTCAAATGTCTACAAAATATATTCAAAACTAGTGAGCCCAGCAGACTCGTCCTGCCCAAACTTTTTGAATACTCTTGAAGTGTATGAACGTCGTAAGATTCTCTAGTTGGCTTATCTAGACAATCATAAGATTTTTGGATTAGTTGACTTTCATGACTCTCTAAAAGCCGTATGGACGAACTTAAGTATTCTTAAGAGAGCTCGCATCTCTAATAAATTCATGCCCCACAGAAGATACATTTTAACCCCTTTGCGACTACGCTTCTGTTCGCACTTAATGTCCAATACCCGGTGTTGGACAATTTTCTCTATGCTATATTCACGATATTCACAAAAATGCGTATATCTCAATCCAATACACCCAATATACATCGCAATAGGCTTAAAACCTCCGTATTGACAACTTCTAACACACCCAAAAATCGGATTTAAAATTCATCGACGCGTTCATGAGAACTTCCGTAACACGTAAAACATAAGTTACTTTCATATACTCATATACATTTCAACCCTTTTGCGACTACTCTTCTGTCTGCACTTAATGCCCAATACCCGGTTTTGAACAATTTTCTACTACGTTATTATCACGATGTTCACAAAATTGCGTATATCTCACGAACCAATACACACAAACAATAGACTTAAAACTTCCGTATTGACAACTTCTAAAACACGCAAAAATCATATTTGAAATTCTTCAACGCGATCATGAGAACACCCGTAACACGTAAAACAATAACATTAGTTAATCTGACAAAGTACACATTGCCACAAAAAAAAATATAAAAAAAAATTAAGCAAATTCGTCCAACCGTTTCAGAGTTATGCGATCATAAACGTACAGCATATATATTTATATATATATATATAGATATGGTTAGATACTTGCTTTGAGTTTGACATGAAAAAGTCCTTATTTTGGCGCAAATACAAAATTAAAATCGATTTTGATATGCTTTAGTAAAAAGGTTCGTATGTTTCAAAAAAAAATTTAAGTACTAAAGCGAATGACATATTTTCCTGAGCTAAATTTGTAGAATTAAAAAATATCCGATTGCTTAAACTAGCTTTATTTTGATTCTGAAGTATTTTTCATTCAACATTCACAATCAGAGAGTACTAAAATATATAGAGGCGAAGATTCTCTCTGAGTGTAAGCCTCCGAAAGATTGCGCGCCAGATGGGGTCGGAAACACAACGTTAGAATATGCTTTTGCACCAAGCGTTCCCATCTGGCGCACAATCTTTCAACTGGAAAAAAACTTTTTGAGTTACTTCACCTCTATATATTTTAGTACTCTCTGGTACAATTCGTTACCTTCACCATTACCTAAAGCTTAACAAGCTGAATATAGAGTATTAAAACTTCGACGTCACAGCCTTATCATCCTTTGCTATCTTTTACCTTGCCATATTCCCTTCCGCGCTGAACAATAATAATAACAACAACCACAATGGGCATCCACCTTAATCATATTTAAATAACACATCATAAAAAAAAAGGAGATGAAATCCCTCACGCACACAACGACAGCAAATGTTGTGCAATGCAAAAGACAAATGCAATTTATATGGAAGGGGATAAAAGGGAAATTATGCTGAGCTGGAAAAGCGGAAAAAGTAATTCACAATGCTGCGTATTATATAGGCGGTAGTTGGTGGGGTTTGTTTGTTTGTTTTGTCAACAAAGCGTGCGAAAATCATCAAAGCTGAAAAGTTTATTCTCTCGTTCTTACACAGTCACTCTCTCTCTCTGTCTCTCTATATTTTGTTGCTTTGTTCTAACGCGTAGTAACAAAAACAAAACAAAAACGTTGCCTGCTTCTAGGCGTGTGTCCATATGTGTATGAATGCATCTCTGTATGCGTGTGAGCGTGTTAGCGGCATAATAAAACAAGGTCAGCGGTTATTGTTTTGTCATACAATTTTAATTAATTTATACAAGCACAGAGCAGAGCAAGCAAAACAACAGCCACATGAGTAACAACAATAAGAGCAACCGCAATAAAAAGCCTTGCCCCACAAAAGAGCACAACACTCACTCACTCACTCAAACAAAGCCACTCAGCCATGAGAGACGTAGAGAGAGCAAGTGAAAGCGAGCCAGCTTGGCAACTTAACTGCACTACACACACCCACACACACAAACACACAAAGAGTGAGAGAGAGTTGAGCAGCTCTTGAGTGAGTTGTTTATACTTTGGCTTTGCTTTTGGTTGGCATTGCAAGGTTGCTGCTGACACAATGACGTCATTCCTGCTAGGCCAAACAATTGCACACACAAAGGCATATCACATAAATGTGTGCGTGTATTTATACACTTAACGAAATAAACTGAAAAAAAAGCAAATCTAAAAATATGTATTTCCGTACAGGTGATGCCAATTGTATTGTGTCAAGTTGAATTGAGTAGAAGCTTTAGTTGCTTACATTACGTACCTACATTGTAAAAGTTTGAAATAATTTTTCTCTTGAAAATTTTAGTATTTAAATTTAAAAAGTATTTGGAAAAGCATTCATTTCTTAGTATTCACACTGAAAAATTAAGCAATCTACATTTTACAGACATAACCTTTTTAGCTTGCAAATTTTAGTATCTACATTTGAAAAATAATTTTAGAGCCATTTTGGCCAGATATCTTTTTCGAATATTAAATGTTAAGAAATTATCTTTCTAATAAAACCATACTTGGTATCATTAGTTTAATTTTATTGTGTTTTATTAAAGTTTGAGATTCGCACGCGATTAAAAAATCACCCTTTATTTACACTCAAAAAAAAAAAATCCATATAAAAATAAGCATTTATAATGTCAAAAATACGCCCAGAACGATGTTTCTATTATTGCGTATAAAAGAGTATTTCAAGTCCTTTAAAGGATCATTGTTAGAATGATTAATGGAATTTAGACCATTACGATTATTTCAAGTCCGTTTTAAAGAACATTGTTAGAATGATTAATGGAATTTAGACCATTACGAATCAATATAAAATGGTGGTATCGAGTGCGATTGCGAATTATATTAATAAGAACCATTTTTTTTAATTATTAAGAGTCCTACTCAGACATTAGTTATAAACTAAAATCTATAATTTTTTTTATTATAATTAATATACAATATATAGGTCAGTCTCTGTCAAACCAGGAACCCCAATCTCACACTTCAAATTTTAAGATACGGATTTTTTAGGTTTAAAATTTTCGTCTTCCTGTCTACGTTTTAAAATCATTTGGTGATTTATAATATTTCAAAATGGCAAAGCTATAATGGCCGCCAAAGCCAATTAACTACATAATTTAATCACTATTTGAAATCTTGATTTTTGAAAAATATGATTGCAAACTCATTTTTATGCTATTCAAATACCTTTGTGTTGGCTGATTAGATGTACAATATTAGTCTTTCAAAATGGCGCTTAGATTCGGCATGTTCTTAATTTTTTGTTTCCAGTTTGTGTTTGGTATGAAGCTTAGGTATTCGGGATCGTTAATCGCAAATATGAAGTTAGAAATTTAGAATGACGGATCTAAGATGGCCGCCGAAAACCTAAAAATCATTCTAGAACAGATTTTTTGTGCATACAGCAAGGAAACCTTCCAGACAGTTTGCACTGACGATAAAAGCCAAGATAGAGAGTGAGCGTTCGGATAACATCACCTTATCATTCCACCACATCTTGATGAGTGCTTGCAATAAAACAACAAAACTATACTGAGAGCATTTCGTACCTATTTTAAGAATGTTTTGTCTTAAAGCTGAGATTCAATAATAGGTGACGAAAAATTTAGTTAAATTCTAAACTTAAACAAATTTGTTTGGGGACTAGAACATCAAATTGGATCAACTCTTTTTCTGGACCTACGCTCCAACCGAAGTTAATGAAAAAAATAACTATATAATCTTATTTGTTTCGGAGATCTCTCAAATTTGCTGTTTGCTTTTAAAAATATCTAACTTTTAAATTAGTGCTGCCACAAAATCAGAAGAAATTGGGTTAAATATGTTTTCGAATTGCATTAAATAATGAATGAACAAAATTGTGCACTATATAGTACAAATTAAAACCAAATTTAATTTGGTTTAATTTACTAAATTGGTTTTTAAATGAAAGCCCGTGTTCAAGTAGAGCTGCTTTTAATTTAAATTCTTTACATAAAACAATAAAATAGTATCATTTAAGAAGTGCGTATTTTTTTCGAGTGCATAAAATTATATAGCCATGTTTTAATGGTCAAGTGGCGACACGCCTTTGTTGTAAATAGAAACAACATTTTATGTTTAGTCATTCGTTTTTTACAACAAGTCAGCCGGAAAGCAGACAGTTTGTAGGAAAATCGCTTTTAATTTTATTAATAGCATAATATCTAAAATAAATGCTACCAAATATATATTTTTAGAAGCGCTTTGTTGGTCAAGGTAAAAGCTGACGTTTTCCATGGAGGCACCAGAGAGCACTGGAGAACACCTGTCAGCTAGGTAGTGGAATATTTACGAATTGAGCAATGTTTATATCAAGGCTGAATGAAGATGTGTTTTATTTAATTATAAGTATAAGAATAAGCTTCTGGAGGATTGCGAGTAAATGAAACCAAAACAAAAAATCTTTTAGCTGGAAATTTACAAGTACAGAGGGAGAATTAAATTTGCGAACTCAAAATTTTTCTCGCTTTTAAAGTCACTCCCTCTTAAGAGCACCCAAAAGCTCCGGATGTATGGATGTGAGACGTGGGGTCTGACGAAATCAAATATAGGCTTTCTAGAGGACAGCCAACGACCATTCCTCGCTGAACACATCGGCTCTGACGAAATCAGATATAGGCTTCCTAGAGGACTGCCAACGACCATACCACGCTGAACACATTGGTTCTTGTTCGATTATTAAGCAGCATTGGGCGCGCTTAGTACTTAGATGGGGGACCGCTTGGGAACACTGCGTGTTGTTGGCATATTTTTCCCTCTCGGGAAATGCCACCTTGTCGTGGTGAGGGGGCTCATTAGGGGCGATGAATCCAAGAGCGATAGCTGAGGTAGGGCCACCCATGCCGTTAAGGTCAAGGAAGAGTCATGAAGCTAAGAGCAGCCCACAACAAATCCTGATGCCTTTTTGGCAGCCAAATTGCCATCAGGTAAGCGTCTGTTTCCCCATATCAGGGGCGGCTTCTTACTAAAGAATCTTTGAACTCATCACCCATTGATTATTATAAAAGATGTCAGAATAACATGGAATAAAACAATAGTGGAAACATGTCTCCAAGGGGAACCCAACAATTATCCCCCTGATACGGCAGCCAACACAGAGGATTTGGAGGTGCTAATTCCACGTAATGATGACAACACGATGAATGCCACCAACACAACTAACTTAAATATGAGATCAAACGCCGCAAATGGAACTGGATGGGACACACAGTAAGACGACCAAACAAAAACATCACCTGACAAGCTCTCCGCTGGAACCCACGTCCCGGGGCGCCAGCTTCGACGTGGAGGCGTACAATCGAAGAGGAAATGAGAAAAGCCAATTGAACTTCCCGTGGGGCGGCGGGATTAGAATATCTCAGTGTTCTCCTGCTAGTCGTAAGAGGCGACTAAAGGGGGACTGTCAAGAAATGGGTGCGTGGCTTGATGCTTTAAGTTGGACAAGACAGCGGAAATGTTGGCCACATTCGACTGGAGAGTGGATGCTGGCAGGAAGTCGTATTTATGCGGCGTCGGCGGATGGTTGAAACACGGATGGCAGATGGGTGACCAGTCCCGGGCATTTGATGCCAAAACTGGCGGGGTTCCCCAAATCCGAGTCTGTCGGGACTGAAAGGGGATGTACAATCGTACTCGTTGACGTCTGCTCCCTTATGGGAGTATCGTGGTGGCAGTGGTTGAAACCCAAATCGCGGGTAGAGTCAGCTTGGCTCGGCGTGGTGTTGCGATCTCAACCGGGTGCTGCTAGCCATAGAGATGATAAGAAGAGATGATAGATTCATCTCGCCCCTCACCAAGGGGGAATTGCATGGCCGACAACATGCTTTCAAATTGGTACCAAATAAATAAATTTCAGTCTCGGCTGATTGCTCTGAGGGGCGTTAGTTGGCGCATTAATTCAGACTCCAGAAAGTATGTCCGGAAAGTATATGCATTGAACTACGTCAATGTTACTGTGCATAATAAAGTTAGATTTAAGTTGATTATTGAGGCTCTATGCTCTCCTTAGGAGTACACAATTCGTAGTAGTAGTAGAGGACAGCGAAAAGATTCTAGACAGAAAACTTGGTCGGATCGGGAAAGATCTTAATAACTACCGCGTTCCCACCAACAAAGAGCTATTGAAGATATTTTACGACCGGACCGCATTAAAAACGGGCCGTAGATATTGCGAGACCCTATTTGGAAAAAACCTGCTTCAACCAGATGGAAGAAAAGAAGTTAGGCGACTCCGAGCACGTTGTATAAATGGAGTAAAAGATAAAATGGAAAAAAGTCCTAAGCTAGGATAGAGATTATTGGAGAAATATTGTTTGAAAGCGTTAAGAAGGATGATGAGGATAATGCAATTCTTCACCTTTTCTCTATCATATTGCGAGAACCTATTTTGAAAAAAACCTGCTTCAACCAGATGGTAGAAAAGTACTTGGGCGACTTCGAGCCGTTTTATAAATGTAGTAAAAGATAAAAGGGAGAAAATTCCTAAACTAGGATAGAGATTATTGGAGAAATATTGTTTGAAAGCGTAAAAAAGGATGATGATGATAATGCCATTTTTCACCTTTTCGCTATCATTTAAGCTCACTTGGCCAGAGGAGTTCTCTGAATGACAAGTGTCTCTTTTTATATAACTCAATTCGAGCCACATTAAACTTTCTACTATTTATGGCTTTACTTTTACTGCCACTTGCCTTTACTCTGTCGTCATTAAGACTACTTCTCTCTTAATATCTTCATCTTGCATATGATGATGATGATGAATCTGCGCATAAATTGCAGCTAATTTCCAAGACAGGACAATGCTTAATCATATCAAATGCTTAATTTCAATTGTAAATACAAAGACAACAATGCAACAACAACAACAACTGTAATAAAACAAACAACATTACAGAGTAAGCGAATAAAATTGAAAATACAATTTTATCATTGCAAGCACGTACAACATAACAACAACAACGACAACAACGACGACGACGACAACAATAATAACAACATGAGGCAATAATATTTACTGCGTGCGCACAAATGTATGCAACAAGAAAATCACATACAATGGCGACTGATGCAAACGACAGTAAAGCATCGAGACACAAAGAGAGTGAGCAGCGCGAAGTGCAAGAGGGGGTGAGAGAAAAAAGTGCACAAATAGAGAAAAACTGAGGCAGCAAGTTGACAACTTTGAAAATGACAACTTGCCAACAATTGCAATGTACACTTCGGGTCAATTGTATAGCGCACTTTAAATTTTTGTGCTCCCTATAAATAAACCGATCAAATCTTTATAATGCTCTTCAAAATAGGCTGCTTTTGAGTTAAGGTAAGCAATCCAACGGCCAGGATAGATTTTTGTTTTTAAAACGAATTTATTTTTATGGCTTCAATTACTAAATCTACCAAACTAGATAGCTGAGCAATGGCGTTTATTTTTCGCTTTTAATTAAGAGATTACCCAAGTTCCGACGCATTTGATTAATTCTCTTACTTTTGAACATAATTGTATAAAATATATAATTTCCATACCACTATCGATGTGATTATAATAGTAGACAAATACTGGACTTGGGCAAAACATTATTTTATATTTTAAAACCTCCGTATTGACAACCTCTAATACACGCAAAAAGCAGATTTGAAATTCATCTGATATTCAGCTGATATTCAGCTGATCTGAGATAAAGCTCAGTTCCAGATCTGTTGATAGATATTTAAAGGGTCCAGACGCATATGGAGCACACTTCAAAGGGAAAGAAAAGCACTAACTAAGCAAGCAGAGCGCAAAATTATTAGAATTGCTTCCAAATCGACTAAGTCAGTAGCTCAGATTAAGGAATTAGCCAAAATAAACGCAAGAAATGTAGTACATCTAAAGCGTCTAAAAATCAAGAAAAAACCACCTCCGTATTTCCAAAATTAAATGATCTATTCGGACTAATTCCATGGATTTTTCAACAAGATAATCCTCCTATTCATAACGCTCGCGTAGTAAAGCCGCTTTTTTCGAGTCAAAACGTAAATATCATAGCTTGGCCACCTTATTCTCTAGATCTTAACGTAATTGAAAATGCTTGGGGCTGGCTCACGCGGAAGGTATACGAAGGGGGAAAGCCATACATAGATAAGGAACATTAATTGTAGCTATTAAGCGTGCTTAGAGCGAGATTTCCCTGACCTACATAGATTCCCTGTATCAATCTATGAAGGACCGGATATAGGAAGTTATTAGTAACAAATTAGGCAGTATTCATTACTGAATTTAATTTTTTCTTTATTTCTGATAAGTCAAATAATAACACCAACTATAAATTGAAGTTAGAAATAAGTTATGCTCTTCCAAAAAATAATGATTCTAAGTGCTAAGAGTCTATTCTATGACCAAGAAAAAAGTGCTTTCTTTTAAGTAGCATTAAGAAAATGTTTGAAAAACTAAATTTTAACTTTTTATGATTATTTAAATATTATACTTGAAGTATCATTCAATAACCAAGGTTTTTGTGAATCAACATTTTTTCAATCATCATTAAAATTAAAGATAAAAAACAAATTTAAGCAAGTAAGCGTGCGTCTTGCTGGTCAGGGGTTAGATTTTGTATATAGATTTTGTAAAATAATAGTTTTATGAACTTTATGTGAATTTTTTAATTTATAGTTCCTTTTGAACTAGATTTTTTTGGAAATAAGGCTTTCTTGGATATCTTCTTTTATACGTTTTGGCGAATCAATATAACTAATTTACAAATTTAAGGGCTATCGAGTGAATCTTCTTATTCAAACGTTTTTAGGGTTATTTTTGGTCGAGAATCACGAATTTTTGAGAAAAACATGTTTTTGGGCACTATTTTAAGATATTCGTCAATATCTCGTGAACAAAATTTTGGATCAATGAAGTATGATTAGAGCGAGAGGTATAAGTGGTTAATTAATAGAATTTGAAATTTGTTTAGAACAATAAGTGGAGCAAAATCAGCTAATGTTGGAAATTGTGTTTATTTCAGTGATTGGCAATTTTTTTAATTTTTAATTTTTTTTATTTTATACCTACTATATTTACAATTTTCATATTTTTAGAGTCCCTATAGTTGAATAATATAAAGGAAACTTATGTTTTACGTGTTACGGATGTTCTCATGAACGCGTCGAAGAATTTCAAACCTGATTTTGGCGTGTGTTAGAGGTTGTCAATACGAAGGTTTTAAGCCTATGCGAAAGAATCTTGTGTTTAACGTGCTACGGGTGTTCTCATGAACGCGTCGATGAATCTCAAATCTAATTTTTGCGTATGTTTTGGCAACATGTTTTCCATCAAATCCACCTGAATTGTGGATAAAATATCAAGATTATTTATCAGAAGATATTTTATTTCGAGTACGTCAAGCAAAACTTAATCCAGTGATGGAATTTTCGCAGGAAGTTTACAATGAAGCTTTAATTCATATTGAGGATCTATGCTTGGCGATGGCTAATAAAGCATTAGGACAATTGGGAATGGCTCCTGTCTCCCAATCGATTAATGCATGATATATTTCAATTGGAAGAAACGCAACGAATCAAATTAGTTATCAATCTAATCGTACTGCCCAGGAACGTAAAGATCGCAATGAAGGTGAAAGAATTCGGTTAAGATAGACCTGTGAAGCGCGACCGACATTCGACTAATAATGAATCGAGCTGCAAACTAGTTTAAAAATCTTCTTTTTTTTCAGATAAGCTAACTAGAGTATTATACGATGCTTATTCATTTTAAGAGTATTCAAAAAGTTTGTGCAGGACAACGTCTGCCGGGCTCACTCGTATTTGAATAAAAGTGAAAAACAAAAATATATTAAATATTTTATTGCTCAGCTAAGTCAGTTGTATTTCTGTTTTATTCTACAATAGTGTCTTGCTTTTTGCTATATTTTTGAGGAAAATTTTTTTAATATATTTCAAAACAAATAAATACAAAATTCAAAAAAAAAATGGCGGACGTAAAGTCGGGCGCGGACGACTTTAGAATACCCTGTACCACTAGCTTGCAATAAAGTCAGATTTCTTCACAAAAAACCAAAAGCAGAAGAATTTTTAAGCAAAAGTTTTTTTTTGACCGATCGTTCCTATGGGAGCTATATGATATAGTCAACCGATTTCAATAAAATTTGACACAATGCTTAAATACCTTAAAAAAGATATGAATGCCAAATTTATTTCAAATATCTTTACAAACAAACAAAACACATCGAATTTTGTATAAAAAACGTGTTTTTGGACCGATTGGTCCTATGGGAGCTATATGATCTAGTCAAACGATTTGGATTAAAATTAGTACAGTGCTTAGGAACTATAAAATACTCACGAATGTCAAATTTGGTCTGAATATCTTAACAAACAAACGAAACACAACAAATTTTGTTAAAAAATCGATTTTTGGAAGATCGGACCTATGGGAGCTATATGATATAGTCAACCGATTTTGTTCAAATTTGGCACATTGCTTAAATGGTCTAAAAAATTGCCAAACGCCAAATCTGGTTAGGATATCTTTATTAAAAAACGAAATATAGCGAATTTTTCTTTAAAAAAGTTATTTTGGCCGATCGGTCCTATGGGAGCTATATGATGTAGTCAACCGATTTCGATCCAATTTAATACAGTGATTGGGAACTATAAAAACTTTCGAATACCAAATTTGGTTACGATATCTTCATAAACAAACGAATTATTCATCTAAAACGCTTTTTTTTTTGTCGAGGTCGTCTCAAACACCCCCATGGGAGCTATATAATTTATCCCCGATATCAAAAAAATAAAATAAACTTGCCTCCTATGGAATAATATGGGATCTAATGTGAAAGTTTGGTAACTCTAGCTCTTACCATCTCTGAGATCTAGGCGTTCACACGGACGGACGGACGGACAGACGGACGGACAGACGGACAGACGGACAGACGGACAGACGGACATGGGTATATCGACTTCTCTATTCACCCTGATCATATTTTAGGTAACTTTGGGGTGTCTCCGACGTCTCCTTCTATATGTTACATACATTTTCGGCTTGCACAAACTTAATATGCCCTTAGTACCATATGGTACAGGGTATAAAAATGTCATGCATGAGCTTATAAAATATAATAATAACGGCTATATTCAAGTGCCCTGGAGTGTATTTGTGCAACCCTGTTATGTATTGTGTGTGTGTGTGTGTGTGTGTGTGTATACATAGCTTATTGCGCTCGATTGCAAAACTACAAACGGCAATGTCAATACCAAAGTGTTTCTTTTTTTCATGCTTCCGCCTTGCAGCCAACATTGCGTATGCGCAACATTTAATTTCAACGTCAATGTTAGCATAAGCCTGTAACATTTAAATATTGTACAACGTGAAGAGAGCACTAGACTCGGTTTTTGGCTGCTGTCCATTATTCAGTTTTGTAAACTCTTTGCCACAATTTGCACTTCTCGTTGGCTAGACTTAAACACACCCACCGCTGCTGCTCAAAAAGATTAATGCATCTCGAGCTGCCACAAATTGTGGCAATTAAATGCAAGGCAGCGCTGCAACCCTTGCAGCTGCCGCTGCCAAATGAGCCAGTACATAAAAGTTGCCTTCATTTTTAATCAGGCAACAAAGAAAAGCCCATACTACGAGTACCATAAAAGTAACCGGAAAGTTTTTAGCTCTTTTAATAAAATTACTCCACCGCCCCCCAAAAAAAAAGAACAAGAAAAAAAAGTGTGCCAAAATTTTTGTAGCCCACGGCAAAGTGTTGTGCATACACAAAAGCTGTTAAATATAATTTTGCCATAAGTTTTATAATCGCTTTTCGTATGAAAACAAAAACTTTCACAAAATATATTAATATTTTTAAAACTAAATGCTGAGTTTTTAAAGTGAGGGGAGCAATATGGAAGAGGCGTTGAAAATTTTGCTGCTAGCTAGTATATAAGTCTCAGGTGGCTTCGCTTTTCTGGCATAATAATTTAGCTGTTTTTGTTTATGTGGTCTATAATAATTATTCATATTATTATATACGTATCTATTAGCAGTAGTATAGCTAGCGCATAAAAACGGCATATAATATTTAAAAAAAAAATACGATTTTTCCTCGACTGGGAATCAAACTTTGTCAAGTTCTGTGATCAACACTCTTTTTAGCTACTGAGACCATTCGTACTTCTGCCTCTTAAATATTATATGGGGAATATCTCTGACATTTATGAAGTTAAGCATCAATCAATATTCCTTATATTTGCTCATTTAAGCTGAAGCTTTAAAATTTTAAAAAATAATTTCGCAGTTTTGGAAAATTCCTTACTTAATTGTTTGAAATAAATATTTCTAGCTATGTTATAAAATATATAAAAACAAAAAAATGGGCCTTTGGGCACAAATTTATTTAAATTCTTTTCCCACTAATTAAAGGCTAAAAAAATATGTGGTGCAGTCGAGACGGTGCCCGACAGTGGAATAACCTGCTCCTTTTCTCTCGAAAAATTTGATCTCCATATTCCTACTAAGAACTTTCCTATTGGAATTAATTTTTTGTTGGTGGAAATCGGTATTTATACCTATCAGCTCCGTAAATTTTCAATCAAAAGTTACTTTAAAGAAGTTATTTAAAGTATATGAGATAAGTTTCAAGTTGATATGTTGAGGGGTGTGGCAGAAAACACGGTAAGTCGATTGTGGGGATGGTGATTCCGAATCGATAAAATTTGTATATGGATTTGTTTATTAGAGCCACATGTAATCAGCTTACCAAAAATTGTGATTCGAGGTTACTTGTAACCATAATTAGGTAAAGTCAAATATTAACGCAGTTTACAGGCAAGGGGAGGTGAAATTTGTATATTTTGGACTATAACTTTTGCTGTATTTGTCCAATTTTGTTCATTTTTAACACACAGATGCGTGGAACCATGACGTACCACTCTATTAAATTCCAAATGAAAATATTAAACAGTGTGGCCAAAAAACGAAAATCTACTGCGGGGGATCAGGGAGAGATATTGACATGATTCAACAAACTTCATCTTCTGAGATGCGCACCAGCTGGTAAAGTTTGGTGCCTCTAGTTCTTCTAGTCTCCGAGATCTAGGCGTTCATTCAGACGGACGGACGGAAGGACAAGGCGCAATGATACCCGATGTCATGATAACCATTTTGGTATAAAGGACTTGGGGTCTGCCACGACTCTTTCTGACCGTTACATACATTGCACAAATCAAGTAGGTATACCCTTTGTAACTATAGGTACAGGGTATAAAAATTATGAGTATTGATGTCCATATTATAAAGCTTAAGAAATTTTACCAAAAGCGGGGATAAATTTTTTAAAGATATTATGTACTATATATAATGCTAAAAAATGTATCATATTCAGACACAGACCTCAAATAGCTTCAAATGGATATGTCATGGTATAAACAGGAAGTTCTATTGATAATTTTATTAATTTCTAGCGAATTTTATTTGATTTACATACAATTGAAAAAAAAAAAACATTCCGTGCTCTGGAAAACGAAAATCAAACAAATCAAAATTTTTCTTATGCAAGAAATAAACCATTTTTATACAGACATGAATCATTTTTGTGTTTATGAAAGTGTATCAAAAATTCGTTTTGGGTTGTACATAAGTTTGGGTTATTTTAGAAAAGAAATAATTAAAAAAAATTAATTTCAATAAATATCTAACTTGAAATTGGCATGAATGGGAAAGTAAGTATATCTGAAAATATTTAAATAATAATCTCAATTTTAATTACGTGAACTTCGTTTTATTTTCTTTTACAAAAAAGTAGTCGGATTCAGACTATATAAAAAATCCTTTTGGAGAAATTGGGAACACCAACCTTGTCGTTTCAAAACGAATCAAAATAATATATTATATTTTAAAAATTAATTAAAAAATATAAAAATTTACTGAAACTCAAAAATTACTAAAATGATTAAAATACTAAAAAAACAACAAAAAAATAATAATGAAAATGAAAAAAAATTACAAATGCAAAAAAAAATTAAAATAAAAACAATGAAAAAATGGTAATATTAAAAACACAAAAAAAAGTAAATAAAATTTAATTAAAATAAAATATAATTACAAAATTTTATATTAAAACTAAAATACTAAGAAATGCTAAAAATTACTAATAAAAAATATATTTTAAATAAATAATAAGAATTAATAAAAAACGTTCAAAATAAAAAAAAAATACTAATAAATTAAAATAATATAAATAAAAAATAGAAAAGCAAAAAAAAAAAAAAAAATTAAAATAAAACAAAAATAAAAAATAATAAAAAAAAATTGACATATTTGAAATATGAAAAATACAAAAAAAAATTAAATTAAAATAAAAAATAATGAAAAAGTTTTATATTAATACTAAGAAATGCTAAAAATACAAAATAAAAATATTAAAAAAAAATAAGAAATATTAAAAAAACGATCAAAATAAAATTCTAAAAAATTAAAATAATACATAATAAAAAAATTGAAATGAAAATAAAAAATAATGAAAAAATTGTCATATTGAAATGGAAATAAAAAATAATGAAAAAATTGTCATATTGAAACACAAAAAAAAAAATTAAATGAAAATAAAAAATAACGAAAAAGTTTTATTTAAATACTAAAATTGCTAAAAAAAAATATTTTAAAAAAATAATAAGATATATTTAAAAATCGTTCAAAATAATAAAATACCAATAAATTAAAATAATAAATAATAAAAAAAAGTTCAAATAGAACACTTATTTAATTATAAATATTTGGTACGGTATAAAAAGAAACGTTAAAAAAAAGAAATGGAACTTAAATATTCAAGTAATTTATTTAATTTTTTTTTTTTTGGAATATGTTTTTGATAAAATAAAAAATATTGAACAAAAAAAATAGGGTTGCACACAAAAATAGGGTTGCACAAAAAATATGCTACAGTACAAGTACAAATATTTTTTGTATAAGAAAATAATGTCCACCTAATTTATAAAAAGGGTAATTTTAACAGTAAAAGTGTGAAATGTGTTGCTTAATATGATAGAACTTAAAATATTAAACCACTCTGCATAATTAGTTTTTATAAATCAGATAACTTCCTAACCAAGTTTGCATTTTTCGTAAGAGCTTTAACTCCATCAACTTGAGTTTTGTCAAAGTAAACACCATAACTGACTTAATCCAATAAGGATCTAACCTCACTATTTTTACAAACTTTCAGTTTTACTCTCTACCAAGTTTAATTCGAAACTAGTTAACCCAACAACAACAAAGCGGCTCTACAAAGTTGTGTATTAGCTGTAACTACAAAATAAAATTGTATAAAGTTGGGGTTCGGAGGGGTTCGTTCCTCCATTGAAATAAATACCAACAAATGGCACTGAAGAGCGTGCTCCATTTTCGAGCAATGCCGTGCAACTTTTTTGGCACTCGTTGTTATTGTTGCAGTTGAAAGAACGCGGCGTGCGATAAGCGTGCAAAAATAAGATTAAAAGAAAAGTCACAGTAAAAATATAAAAAACAAAAAAAATATAGAGGAAAAAACATAAAAAGTTCAAATGCAGTCAAAAGCAAAAGTTCAAACAACTAAATGTAGAAAAATGGTGAACAACAAAAAAAATAGATTAAAGTTTATGGCCAACATCGAAAACCAAACGCCAAATGGAGCAACTAAAAGCTGCAAGCAAGAAAAAGACGAACTCGTCCTGGAGCAGCGCAATTACACGGCCAGCAGAGAAGTTTCAAAAAAATTGAGAGAAGTCCGGAGCGCTGACCGACAGGTGAATACTCTGCGTCAAAATTGTTGTGAATTATAGGCGTATGCAAAAGAAATGCTTTGCGCTTTTGAAGTGTTAGAGGAAGTTTTTAATTAAGCTTACATAAATCATCATAGATTTGGTTGATGTATAAAGGGTGGGCTCTAGATCCGATCTTATGATCTCGGAACTTTTTCATAACAAGAAATTTAGATCTCTTCTCCCATGTCGGGAGACTTGGGCTGACGGCAGCCCCTATGGAAGCCCCCAGGGGCAACAATGGTTCACGGATGAGTCCAAAACTGAGCAGGGTGTAGGTGTTGGAATCGTTGGACCCAACACCAGAATCTCTACCGCAATGGGCATCTGGCCCAGCGTCTTTCAAGCGGTGATTCATGCCACAGAGATCTGCGTCCTTAGTATCCTTCTCAAGGGAACTAGGAGAGCAAAGCATTTTTTCAAATAACCAAGCTGCTATTAGGGCATTGTCATCCTGGAGCATCTCCTCCAGGATGGTCGAAGAATGTCATAACTATCTGCAAACCTTGCCTGCTATGTTGGGAGCCTGGACACTCGGTTGCCTCCACCATGACTACATCTTCTGTGCCGTTTTGCGGTATTGGTTGGTCCACAATCAAAACCATGATAAGGAGAACATTGGAGATACTGGTTCTCCCTTCCGGGGTTTCGTCAAGCAAAAGTGCTTGTCAAATCTCAAAATGTCTTGGCAGAGCGGACCTAAAGCTCCTGGTAGCTTACCTATCTGGTCACCACACTGTTAGATATCATCTACAGAAAATTGGCCTATCGGACTTTTCAGAGTGCAGGCTCTGTTTAGAAGATGATGAAACCACCAGACATATTCTCTGTGACTGCCCAGCGCTACTACGGGACAGATCCTGTCCCATGGGAAAGGAACAGATTAGTCCCTTCCATCTCAGGTCAATACCAACAAAAGACCTTTTGGTCGCAGTAAACCACCTCTCTGTGAGGAACCCTTTTAGGAAAAAATAAAAAATAAAGGGTGCGTTTTTTACCTCTAAAAAAAGCCAAAAAAATTTTGGTTTGTTATTTTTAGAGACTGAGACGTATTTATACGGAAAGAATGAACGGAAATGCTTGATACACGAGGAGAAGCTTATCATTTCTCCTAGTATACCCTTGACTCAAAGACTACAGGCTATAAAAATGAGAATCAGTCAAGGCGTTATCCGACAATGGGACACCCTTAAAAAATTCTGATTGGGTGGTTTTATATTGTAGACCTTAACTTCAAAGTTGAAGAATCTCTATACCGTTTATGCTCTCTGAGATCTTGTTAATACAACTTGATTGTTTGGTATCAAGAACTTCTCTTCTTCCACGACTCCCTTTGTTACACTTACTTTCCACAAATCCATAATACCCTTAACTTCATCTGTTTATAGGGTATATGTAAAAAAGGGCACACCATTTAAACAGGAAGGGCTGGCCAAAACTGTCCAGCAAATTGCCTTAAAATGCTATGCAAATGTTGGCAAGGCGTGTCAAGGACAACTGCCAGAAACTGGCCTAAAAGTCAGGCACAACTGTTCCGCTTGGGCACAGTGCCAAAACAACGACAGCACAAAAAAAAAACTATGGCAATGTGGCAATAACTCGAGCAGCTCTTTTCTGGCCCAATTGCAGTTTCAACTACGACGACTTCTGGCCAAGGACATCGTCAACACATGATCAACATGGCCATGGTTAAAAGGAAAAGCCAACTGCTGCAATTTACATAAATTGCAGGACAGTTGAGTGCGTCTTGCAATTCCAAATGCAGTTTGTTTTCGGGGGAGGTCACACGCTGCGTATGTGTAATGTTGGCTTAGCGCTGAGCGAAGCAGTCAGTAAATGAATTTCAATTTCAATTTACGGCTTAAATTGAGCTTAAAGATTTCCCAGCAATCATTATATAAAGTGGGTTTTAAAAGTAAGTATAAAATGAGTGAGTTTTTGTTAAATTTTTTTAGTTTTCAGGTAGGTTATCCAATATCTTGGTTGGTTTAATTAAAAACGTCTAAAAGCAAGCACGTGGTATCAAAAAGTTTTGGTATTCGCGAATTTAAACTTTTTAATTTGGTTGGGAGTTATATGGTTGGCCTACGTATATGTTCATCTGTTCCCTAACAACTCTTAAGCCGTTTATCATATTTGTACAAATAAGTTGGCGTTGGAAGCGTCTTGAGCGTCCCCGAGCTATAGACTATGTTCTATGCTCAACAGATAGCCGCGGTCATTCGCCATATGCCTTAAAGCTAGCTGGTATATAACAAAAATATACATCTACAAAAATATAATTTTTATGAAACATAAAAATAATTTTATTGCAATAGTGAAAGTATACGATTATTTGAAATACTTAAAGGAAACTATAAATCAGTGAATATGTTGTCTGGCAGAGAGATATCCTAATGAAGTAAATATTTATATAAAGCAAATGAATTGCTTTAGTTGGGTGGGCTATTTGTTCAACTTTTAGGTTGTTTATAGAAATAAATGACCAGCTACTAGCCTATATTTCAAAATACTTTAAAAAAATAACCACTTTTATGGCTGTATATATTAAAAAAAAAAGAAGAAAGATGGTCTTAAATTTTTATTGGGAATAAAAAGATAAGTTGGTGCTAATCCGACCTAGTAATTGGTTTTGGCTATAAAAAGGTTGCCATTAGATCAACTTGTCCGCTACATCGATAATTAAAGCTTACGTCCGAACTTGCTAGAAATACTGATTTCATCTGACAAATTTGAATTATTATTAAATTATTACTACATATGACAGTTAAAAAAAAAAAACGTGAATTTCTGTCAATTTTAAAAATGATGAGGTAAACCCGACCACCTGTTTTGCCTATTTTGGTAAATATATTACGCTTATGAGGACCAGTGGGATGACGGATAAAATTTCAAATTTTCCTTTTTCAAAAATGGTGGGGTAAACCAGACCGCCTAGAAATGCTGATTTCATCTGGCCAATTTAAATTTCTGAGATATGATAATTTTTCAAAAAAGTGAAGTTTTGTCAATTTCAAAAAAGTTGCTTTTTGTCAATTTCAAAAATGGTGGGGCAAATCCGACCGCCTTTTTTTTTGCCGGTTTTGCATATGAGCCTGCTCAGTTTGCTGTTTTTAAAAACCAGTGGGAGGAATAATTTAATTTATGTTTTTTTCAAAAATGGGGGTTAAACCCGAACGTCTAGAAATTCTGATTACTTTTGGCCATTTACAATTTTTCAGATATGGCAGTTTTTCAACATTTTTTTGTCATTTTGGAGTAAACCCGACCAATTTTACATTTTAAATTACGACCAATTTGTAAAAAGGGTAAATTTCTGTCATTTTCCAAAATGGTGGGGTAAAACCGACCGCCTTTTTTCTTGTTTTTTTTTTGTCGATTTCGCATATAAGTATCTCGGAATTGCTTTTGAAAAACAATGGAAGGTCGGATTTATATTTCTTCTTCCATCTTACCCTAGTCAAGGTCTGCTATTTAAACTTTGCTAATACATTTTCTATATTAAAAAAAAAATGTAAAATCCAGATAATTATTTGAAACATATGTTAGTTAATGTTAAAGTCTAAGAAAAGACGATTTTCTAGATCGGCTTACAGCAGATTTCGAACAATTTTTATTTTATTGTATTAAAATTTATGACAATATTTTTAGAGTAATGGAAAAAATAATTTCTTAAAATTTATATACAAATTGAAGATCTCGTAAACTGCTATTAGCTACAAGAACCATTGGTTCTAGAATCTACATTCAAATTTTATGGTGTTATAA
Source organism: Chymomyza amoena (assembly GCA_037043745.1). Lineage (NCBI taxonomy): Eukaryota > Metazoa > Arthropoda > Insecta > Diptera > Drosophilidae > Chymomyza > Chymomyza amoena. The sequence continues at coordinate 72,600 of JBAMAX010003425.1, forward strand.
GAGTACCAAAAACTTAAGAGGTCTCTAAAAATGGCATTTTGTCAAATATTTTTTAGAATCAAACAGCTAGATTCGCTTGGTCACATAGGCTAGACTACCCTATATCCTTAAAAAATGGTTTGCCCAGAAACTCGATTCGTCTTCTAAGAAGCGCCGGGCAGTCGCATAGCAGTTGTAGGATGCCTTACGTCTGTTCCTCATCTCCGCAGCGGCGGTAGCAAATCTGATGGGGAACTTGCAGCCTCTTAACCATATTGCCTATTGTGCGGTGCACCGTTGCAACTCCTACCAGCGCAGGAATTCAGAGGTTCCCTTTGGTTTATAATTCGGCCAGAGTGCTTGGGAGATTCGACAACTCATCTCCCTGATTTGCGATCCCTATATAATTGTCTAGTTATGTTCTCACGAATCACGATTGTTCACATGGACGCGTCCATGAATAGACAAATGTCACTCTTGCGTGTGTTAGAGGTGCGTTGCAGCACTGCAACTTAAGCAAATTATTTGGAAAAATCTAATCGTGCTTAGTCCAGGAACGTGAACAAACAGTTGGTTAAGACAGTCTAGTGGGGCGCGACATCTTGTCTCGTAGTTCACTAGTCTGAATCTAGTGCAGCTGATCCCATAATACGTGATACGTTTTACGGGTTAAACTAACTAGAGTATTATGATCATCCATTCACTTTAGATGGATGGTTCGCAAAAACTTGAGCAGGATAGCGTCGCCATACTAACTAAATGTATAGTATATAATTTTATAAAACGCACGCATGAAAAATTTCCAGATAATACAGATGTATAAAAATAAAATTTAAAAAGCATTCTTGAAAGTTACTATAATGTTGGTTGGCCAGTGAAGCGAGCAGGTTGCAGAGCCCCTGTTGCCTAAAGTTGAAGGCCACAGTAGCCACAGTTTGGTATTTAATACCAGATTTAATTTGTTAAATTAAAAAAAGAGGAAAAAACAAATAAATTCTTTACAGCAAAAAGTAATTAAAAATACCTTTTAACGTTGACGTAAATTTCTTGCTCTCGAACTGAGGTACACAAACTGTTACTTTTTTTTGTTTAAATAAATTTCAAAATTTGAAATATAACACACACACAAATACTGAAAGCAAGACACACACAACAGGAGCATGATATTTATGTCACAATACATTTTTCATCAGCAGCTCCTTCAAGAAACCCACCGACTGACTGACTGACTAACAGACGCCATAAGTAAAATAAGCTTAAAAGCAAACGGCTAAAAGCAACTTGGCTTAAATGCATTTCGCATCAAAGCTTACACACAGTTGACAAAAGGGTAGAAAAAGCGGTTAAGTTTTGACTTGGTTTGTTAAAGGATGTAGACTGTTGCTGGCATATTGAATGCCCAATGAGTGATTAGCGCATTTTGTCGCCATTTTGTGGCGCTTTGGCAACGCTGTCAAACTTTGGAGTAACAGTAACTCTAACTAAAACTGTTGTTTGCTTAGCTGACAGCCATTTTGTAATTAAGTCATTTTAAATTAGACCAAACTAAATAAATTCAATGTATTTTTACAAGTTTTGTCTCTAAGGCAAACTCATTAAGAGATTTGGCCAAAGCGCAAATAAGCCAGTTAAAGAAAACTTAAATACTATGTAGAGCTATGGAAACATAAGTAGACTAAGTTAAACAGGATATTTAATTACAAAAAGAGAATTTGAAAGAGAGAGAGGTAGGTAAAGCGTAAATCAAGTTAAAAGCCAGCCTTAATTAATTCTACGTCTAAAGTTTAGTTAGTCAAGTTGGCATGCATAATGAACTACAAAATGAATTTAAGGCTTAAAATTGAGCGAATTTTTGTCAACACCTTTTAAATATGAATCCTTACAGCTTAAAAGCCAAACCTATTAACAGATCACCCGAGCTGGCAACTCATTCAATTTGCTCCTGAAATGGCATAACTGATGTGGATGCTACTGCTGCGGTTATGACTCGGATGGAACTGACTGTGGTTGTTTTAACCTACAAAATTGAGCTGTCCTGGAGTAAAATGAACAAACTGCTAATAGCACTCGTGTGACCAACTTGAAACGACATTCGTCTAATTAAAAGCTAACAAGGCTCAGTTCAAAGCACGCACAAGCATATGCCAAAAAAAAACTAATAATTTGTTGGCCCAAGTCAGTACGCCTCTGGTTATGGCATAAACGGCAAAAATGACATCATCAACATGACCATCATTAACATCATTATCAGCACTATCAACCAGGTGGCCTGCAGCTGCCATATAGGCCACAGTTGTGTGGTCCTTAAGTGCAACATCAAGTTGCAAATTGTACCACCTCTCATATACGTTTAATGTGCATTGATTGCTTTCAACTGCTTCAACTGCTTTACACCTACCAACAACACGTGGCGTATGCTTAATATTGCCCACTGTTTAACACTGGTTTCCTTTTTGCAACACTTTCACGTAACGCTTTAATTAAAAGTTCTTTCCGCTTCGTAGTATTTTTGCTTTTTTATACATTCGCACGACAAAATGTTAATTAAAAGACTCTTGTGACGTCGTCGTTAAAACTTATTTCGACGGAGCAGAGCAAAAAACCAAAACGACTTGGCCGGACGCGGAGCATGTGACGAATGCACGACTCAAAATGCACAACAATTGCAAGTGAAAACGAAATGAGCGTTAGACACACTCAAAGAGCGTAACTTAGAGAGAGCGCGCTTGACAGACATAGAGAGAGAGAGAGAGCGCCACAAGGATGTGCATGGCAAAGCAAAATGTAGCAAAGTGTGACAAAAATTAAAACAACAAAAGCCACAGCATACTCACTCAACTCATGCGCTCTCTTAGTTAAAGCTGCGCTCTCTTTGAGCGCAAACTTATTTGAGTGACTTCGTTTGGGTACAGATTTAATTGAAGCTAGTTTCGTGTTTTGCGCTTTGCGCCTCAAAGTATGCAACAACATTTTGGCTAAATTACAATATTTTCCTCAATTTACGCAAATATCAACGAAATTGGTTATTTGCGTGTTGGCAACATAAAAAAGCAAAACAGCTGGCCAGGCCAATTGACGAGAGCTGTTTTAAGTTCTCAGACGTTTTTGGTTCGGTTGCATGATAAATTACCAAACGCCACGCTCCGCGTTTTTTACGAAACAAGTCGAAAGTTTTGGTAGAAAACTTTTGCGGCAAAGTAGTAAGTGCAAAAATGGAACTATAGAAAATTGCGCACGTTATAGTCGGTTTTGAAGGACTTCAATATAGAAGAAACATCAAGTGGCTACCAACTTTGGAATACCTTGCAGAATTTTTAGCATAAAAAATGTATTTCTGCATACAATAAAATATATAGAAACCATTTGGCTGGGAAAGTTTATTATACACTTCTTTAAGGTAAGCTGTACAATAAAATTGTCCAACTCTACAGAACATAGTAGAGAATAAAGACCCTCCATACCTATCAATAATATAATCAGAAGAACAAATATAATTGATATAGTGCTGTGCTCTTTATAAACGTCTAAATTCGTACATTTTTAAAGCTAGGATATTATAACTTGCGTTTTGAACACCTTATATACGTTGGTAGTTGCCATAATTTTGAGCTGAGTAAGTAGATTACACTAGTATACACGAAAAATTAAACTGAATTGCTTATAGTCCAATTTTGGGTGTACTACAGAGTCCGGCAGTGTAACCAAATTTAGACCGCTCGCGCAGCTGACGCACGGGCATCAGCTGTCTGTAAGTTAGCTAAATGACAGTTTAGAGTATTGTTTACAAGCGCACGAAAGCATTTTGCCGTGAGTAAACGCGAAAAAAAAATCAGTAATGGATTTCAAACGTAATAGTGTAGTTGCATTATATTTAGCTGGAAAATCACAACCAGCGATTGTTCGTGAGCTCGAACGAACACCTTAAAGTAAATAAAGTTTTCGTTTATCGCACCATAACTCGTTACAATGATACTGGTAGCATCGCAAAACGTCATGGAGGTGGTCATCAAAAGACTGCAACGTCACGTGAGATGGTTCAAAAAGTGAAGAAGCGACTTGAGCGAAATCCCCGACGAAGTGCCAATCAAATGGCGAAAGAACTGAAAATATCTGACCGTAGCATCCGTCGCATACTGAAAAATGATCTCAAGGTCAAGCCTTACAAGATCCAAAAGGCACATGATCTCACACCGATCTTGGCCGAAAGCGGTCAATTGCCGAACATTGTGTTTTCTGACGAGAAAATTTTTACAATTGAGCAATTCGTAAACTCTCAAAACGATAGGGTTTACTTGAGGGACCGTTCATACTAGAATTTGAGTCATCGATTGGCCACCAGGAGGCAGCACCCGCCACAGATAATGGTTTGGGCCGCTGTTACCGCAGATGGGCGCTCTCCAATCGTTTTCATAGAGCCTGGCGTCAAGGTTAATGCGCAATATTATCGGGAAAGTATTCTGGAGGTTGCTTTGAAGCCGTGGGCAGGCAAACATTTCGGTGGCAGACCATGGAGGTTTCAACAGGACTCGGCACCGTCTCACAAAGCTCGAGTGAACCAAGAATGGCTGAAAAACAACGTTCCGAACTTCATAACGTCCACACAATGGCTCTCGAATTCACCAGACGCGAATCCGATGGATTATTCTCTTTGGGCCATTTTGGAGAGCAAGGTCCGAACTAAAAGATACAACAGTCTCGAGGCGCTGAAAAAAGCCATTGTCCACGAGTGGGCCAAAATACCTGCAAGTCACATTCGGGCAGCTTGCGATTCATTTTTGGACCGTCTCAAGGCCATAGTGAAAGCAAAAGGTGGCCATATTGAGCGAAAGTAAATTGTTTCTAAATTTCGTATTATTTTTACACATTTTGTACCTTGAATTGAGTAAAGGTAATTTTCCAAAATGAACTTATGGTCTTTTTAATTGGTTACACTTCGAGTGCCGGACCCTGTAAACGTCTAAATTCGTACATTTTTAACGCTAGGATATCCTAACTTGCGTTTTGAACACCTTATATACGTTGGTAGTTGCCATAATTTCGAGCTGAGTAAGTAGATTACACTAGTTTACACGAAAAATTAACCTGAATTTTTTATAGTGCAATTTTGGGTCTAAATACTTTTGGCACTTTTTCGGTTATTCATCAATCATATCTCGTCCACAAATTTTTTTATGAAATTAAAACAGACCTCCAGTTCCTATCCGATTTCGAAGATTTTTGACTTTATATCCAACTTTCGAAAAAAGTTTCATTTTGAACGTAATTTCAAAAATGTATACACTACTTTTAATTTAATTTCAATTGTCAAAATCATTTAGGTACAACCAAAGATATATGATTTTGAGCACACTTTTTTTTATTTTTTTATAATTACCTAGAAAATGAATTCATTTTTTCATCATCTAAACAGGAAATATGTATTCTCTTAAGTATTTAAACAGTTTAAAATTCATATTTCCGTAAAAAAAAAACAATTTATACAATTTAAGAAAAAAATTAATATCATTTTTATTTTGTTTACTCTTAATTGTACCAATTCGATTTGATTTCACAGCAGATAAAGATTGAATAAAAAAATGGTTTTGTTGGCTTAAAACAAAAAAAAATTCATTAAGAGCAACTGAATTGAAAAATAAATTGGTTAATAATATTCCGTAGCTTTGTCACATTGCAATGAAAAGTGAAAAACACTTTTTATACCCTGTACCGTATGGTCCAAGGGTATATTAAGTTTGTGCAAGCCGAAAATGTATGTAACATATAGAAGGAGACGTCGGAGACACCCCAAAGTTACCTAAAATATGATCAGGGTGAATGGAGAAGTCGATAACCCATGTCCGTCTGTCCGTCCGTCTGTCCGTCCGTCCGTCCGTCCGTCCGTGTGAACGCCTAGATCTCAGAGATGGTAAGAGCTAGAGTTACCAAACTTTCACATTAGATCCCATATTATTCCATAGGAGGCAAGTTTATTTTATTTTTTTGATATCGGGGATAAATTATATAGCTCCCATGGGGGTGTTTGAGACGACCTCGACAAAAAAAAAGCGTTTTAGATGAATAATTCGTTTGTTTATGAAGATATCGTAACGGATTTGGCAATCGAAAGTTTTTTATAGTTCCCAATCAGTGTACCAAATTTGATCAAAATCGGTTGACTATATCATATAGCTCCCATAGGACCGATCGGCCAAAATAACTTTTTTAAAGAAAAATTGGCTATATTTCGTTTTTTAATAAAGATATCCTAACCAGATTTGGCGTTTGGAAATTTTTTAGACCACTTAAGCAATGTGCCAAATTTGAACAAAATCGGTGGACTATATCATATAGCTCCCATAGGTCCGATCTTCCAAAACATCGATTTTTTAACAAAATTTGTTGTGTTTCGTTTGTTTGTTAAGATATTGGGACCAAATTTGACATTCGTGAGTATTTTATAGTCCCTAAGCACTGTACCAAATTTAATCCAAATCGTTTGACTAGATCATATAGCTCCCATAGGACCAATCGGTCCAAAAACACGTTTTTTAAACAAAATTCGATGTGTTTTGTTTGTTTGTAAAGATATTTGAAATAACTTTGGCATTCATATCTTTTTTAAGGTATTTAAGCACCGTGTCAAATTTTATTGAAATCGGTTGACTATATCATATAGCTCCCATAGGAACGATCGGTCAAAAAAAATTTTTGCTTAAAAATTCTTCTGTTTTTGGTTTTTTGTGAAGAAATCGGACTTTATTACAAGCTAGTGGTACAGGGTATCCTAAAGTCGTCCGCGCCCGACTTTACGTCCGCCATTTTTTTTTAATTAAGCCAGTTCGAAACATTTTTTTTTTCCCATGTCGAGTCTGCATCATTAATTTTTAAAACTTTTTGTGCGTAACTTTTTTTAGCTATAATAAGATACCAAAAATTGAATGATGGACATATATCAAAAAAATACAATTCGGTTAGTGTGAAAATTAAGGAGAAAAATCGATTGCTTGCAATAAAATCCGGTTCCTTTATAAAAAACCAAAAACAGAAGAATTTTTAAGAAAAATTTTTTTTTGACCGATCGTTCCATGGGAGCTTTATGATATAGTCAACTGATTTAGATTAAATTAAGTACAGTGCATATCAAATTAACCGATTTTGTTCAAATTTAGTACAATGCTTGGGTACTGTAAAAAACTTCTGAGTGCCAAATCTGGTTACGATATCTTTATTAAAAAATTAAATATAGCGAATTTTGTATAAAAAAAGTTATTTTGGCCGATCGGTCCTATGGGAGCTATATGATATACTCAACCGATTTTGATCAAATTTGGTACAGGGCTTGGGAGCTATAAAAAACTTTCGAAAACTTTCGCTAAATTTGGTTACGATATCTTTATAAGCACTCGAGTTATTCATCTAAAACTTTTTTTTTCGAGATCGTCTGAAACACCTCTACCGATATCAAAAAAATAAAATAAACTTTTCTCCTATGGAATAATATGGGATCTAATGTGACCGTATTGTTATTCTAGATCTTACCATCACTGAGATCTAGGCGATCAAACGGAAAGACGATCAGAAGGACGGACGGACATGGGCATATCCACTTCTCTAGCCCCCCTGATCATATTTTAGGTAACTTTGGGTTGTCTCCGACGACTCCTTCTATACGTTACATACATAAACTTAATATACCTTTTGTACCATACGGTACAGGGTATAAAAATGATAGCGTTTTGAAAAAAATTTCTTAATGTTCGTAATAAATTGAGACAAGGGTTATAGATTGAAACTGAGAATGATATAAACTTACTTATAATAAGAAAATATGTATCGGATCGACGATTAATCAAGAACCAAAATGTCGCTATCGAATATTCAGTATCGTCTTTGATATGCTTGATATTCAAAATATCAGATCGGTGTCGCGCATCCCTACAGGCTGGACTGGAAGTTAATAGTCTATACAAAAACCTGTGTGAGATCTTTCGAATTTGAGTGATAAAATAGTTTTAGCGCCTTTAAATATTGATTTTAAGGCGGATCATTTCGCGTTCGATCTGATCATACCTTCCTGCGCTATACAAGGATCGGACATTCCAAGCTTCTATTAGCGAACGTTTACGGTAGCCAAAATTGCCATCCGCAAAACCGGAAAGGTTTCTTAAATTTGCCGTCGATTTGTTTATTGTAGCGTCACGGTTGCCGCTAGTACATGAAAGATGCCGCACCCCCAAATCCGATGTGCGGGTTAGTAAGGGTATTAGCCAATATATGGTTACCCCTTGGGGAATCTATTCCGTTCGTTGTCATATTTCATGTAGTTAACATTTTTGTTTCGCTAGGTTGGTGTTTTCCAAGATATGGGTAATGACCCCGTAAGCTCGAGCTCGATAGGCACACCTGCCTGTTGGATGGTCGAAGAACACATACTTATTTGAGACTGCCCAATGGGGGAAAACAGATGTCTTTTGTAGCCGCCCCATCATGGGGAACAGACGCTACTATGTGAGAATACCGTCGGTCCTAAAACCTCTGCCGTTGTTTAGTCCTCGCGTGATTCGCCTTCTCACAATTAGCTAGCCTCCAGAACGGTTGTTCAGGGGATTACCCAGAGGATACTTGACTCGAGAGTCGGAAGTTTGTGAGCTGCTTGAACCGTTCAGCAAAAGATTCATTTCTGGCCACTCCCAAGTGAATGGCGATCAGAAATTTTTGGCATTTACGTGTACTTCTGCGAGGCTGGAGAAATTGGAACGTACCTTCATTTTTGATTGGTCTTTACACCATTTTATTAAATTTCAGGTGAGATTGAAAGACTTATAAGCAATATCTAACCGCCAAACATTTAAATGCTCTTGTTTAAAATTGTTTTCCCTAACTTTTTTGGTTTGGTGGCTGTCTTTTAGGGCGAACCCTATTGATAATATTTTTTTATTCCTTTAGGGTCTATCTTTATAAAGATTGCAGAATAAATGGAACTAACACAAGGAGCTATGCTGTGTTGTTCACAAGAAATTTATCACCATTTAGACCCAATCGGTACGTTTGAACAACTTTGGAATAATTTTCTTTTTCATAAAACAATATAACACAAAGGCCATTTAAGATATATTCACAAAATTTATGTGTTAAATATGATGATATTGCAAAAATTTGGCATAACTCGTTTACATTCATTCCTCTGAACTTCATATACTTTTTTCCAACCATGAATCATGTGCCAAGAGGCGAGAACTGAAAATTGCATTTTAATACTTTTAACGTCCTGGCAATGGAAATGCAATAGGATTGGGGTTTCCATGCAGAAATCTACACGCCCCAAAAGCCAAACAGTAGTACATTAATCAATGGCAATTCAATGCCTAGACAAGACCAAGTGAAATACCATTGCACTTGGAGGGATTGTCTTGTGGTTAGGTCTTCTGCTGCCATGGAAACAGGTGCCAATAGACAATGTCTTACACCTTAAGTGCATTATGGTGCTGGCTGGCCAAAGTCATTACGCAAATTGATGCATGGGCAGTCCGGCTGCCAGGGGTTAAAGTTCAAAACAGTTCAAAGTTTCGACCAAAACTATGCCAACTTAAACTGTACGAACGCGCTTAAAAATAGACTACATACAAAAAACAGAAAGAAAAAAAAAGTGCGTCAAAGTTTTTCTTAGCCTTTATTTGCTACAAAAGAAAATGGCAAGGAAACTTGGTCCAAAGCAAATGACAGCAGCATGAAAGACTGCAACAGGACAAGATGGGTCTAACAATTACAACAAAGTTGTTTGTAGTTGTATATCATGGTTAGATGAAGATGAATAGCGTTGTATGAAAAGGCGCAAAGAAGGCAACGTCACAGGACACACAGAGCTTAAGAAAAAGAGAGCAAGGGAGGGACCGGATACAGGATAAATATTTGCATAACACTAAAGTATATTAGAGTAAAGGAAACAAGTTGATAAAGTCTAACTAAAAACAACATGCACAGGCATAACTTAAATATCTTAGGACTAAAACTAGAAGCGGCAGATACTTAAGGTGTGTAAGCATTATGGGTCAAAATATGTGAAACTGAAACTTGTTTTTACAAAGTCTATGGAAATACGAGGTGTGTTCAAAAAGTATCGCGAATTTTGAATTTTCGCGGGTTACGTATATTCGAAATTCGAATTTTTTTGTGGCGTTATGTTGGTACTTATGTTTCTCACTTATGCCGACAAGCTCGACCATTTTGAATGTTCACGTAGTTGTTGACAGCTGCTTTGCTGGCACGTGTTTTGGCTTGTCTTCGACTTTTACCTATTCAAAAAAATTGATCAAGGAACCTGTATTAAATTTTGGGTGAAAAAAGAAAATAAGTGCGCGGATGCATTCCGAATGTTGACTGTGGCTTACGGAGAAGCTACCTTGGACCGAAGCAACGTTTATCGGTGGTACAAAATGCTCTCAGAAGGCCGAGAAGATGTGAACGACGAAGAGGGTGAAGGCTGCCCAAGCACTTCAACAACAGACGAAAAAATTGATGAAGTTAAGAAAATGGTATTGGCCAATCGTCGAATCACCGTTAGAGAAGTTGCTGAGGACCTAGACATATCCATTGGCTCGTGCCATTCGATTTTTATCAATGATTTGGGCATAAGACGGGTCGCCGTGAAATTCGTACCAAAATTGCTCAATTTCGACCAAAAACAGCATCGCATGAACATTGTATGAGATGTTGGACTCTGTCCGCGACGACCCAAATTTGCTCCCGAGGGTCATAATTGGTGACGAATCGTGGGTTTATGGTTGTGACTTGGAAACCAAAGCTCAATCATCTCAATGGAAACTTCTGCACCACGAGCCAAGTCCGAAAAAAGCGCGCCAAGTTCGGTCGAAAGTGAAAGTTTGCTTACAGTTTTCTTCGATTAGCAGGGGCGTGGTGCATCATGAGTTCTTGCCTCGGTGTAGAACGGTCAATAAGGAATATTACCTGTAAGTTATGCGCAATTTGCGCGAAGCAATCTGCCAGAAACGCCCGGATTTGTGGAAGAACAAAAATTGGCTTTTGCACCACGATAACGCCCCTGCTCACACATCGTTGCTTGTGCGCGACTTGTTGCCCAAAAACAACACACTAATGATGCCGCAGCCACTGTATTTCCAGGATCTGGCCCCCTGTGACTTTTTCTTGTTCCCTAAACTGAAAAGGTCCATGAAAGGACGACGCTACGATTGACGAATTAAAGACGGCATCAAGGAGTAGCTGAACAAGATAAAAAAATGATTTTTGAAGTGCTTGGAAGAAAAACTGTTGGTACAAGTGTATAATATCTCATGGGGATTACTTTGAAGGAAGAAAATAGATATTTATGAATAAATAAATAATTTTTCAAATAAAACACAAAATTCGCGATACTTTTTGAACACACCTCGTAACTAACGATTTAATAACCCTCATTTACTATTAATCAGTTTCTCATATTTTGACCCCTATGTGTAGGTTCACTGCTTAGTGGTTGCATAGCTTCAGCTTCACAGCAACCACACACAACCTTAGCCGCAAACTATGCGTTTGGTACTTCGAGGTAAGGAGTTAATTATCGCAACTGCCACTCACCTTGAGCTCAACAATCGCTCGGCCTCGGCGGCGGTCATGGCATCCGGCAAGCTGTCATCCCTTGGCATATTGCCATTTGGCGTTGTTGTTGTTGCTGTTGCGGTTTTATTGCTTGTTGCCACTACTACATCACGCATATTGGGCACATCATCAACAACATCATCATCTTCAGCGACATCATCCATCAACTCCACATCCAATTCACTGCATTTCAAATGCTGCAATATATCCTCCTCGTCCTCACCAGCACTGGTATCCACATATTCCAAATCCTGCAGCTCTAAAGCATGCGCGGGTATAGCACGCTTGGGCAACACTGGCGCTATCTCATTCAATGCCTCTACATACTCCACCTCTAACTGTTCGTCCTGCTCTAGCTGCAGCTCTTCATCTTCATCTTCTTCCTCATGTGCATCTATGGAGGCTATGGGCGCTATACCCTTGCCTAAGACAGCACGTGCCGGCGACATAGGTGGCGTAGATTTGGCACTACCACCGCCGCCGCCGCCATTGTTGTGCTCCAGCTGACTGCTGCTGCGTCGTCGTATGGGTGAGACCACGCCAACAGGCGGTGAATTATATGCAGCTGCACGATGCAGTGGTGAGCCCTCATTGCTATCATTGCCCAACGACTTGGCCGATGTGGGTGAATGCAACAGCGCTCGACTGGACGACTCTTGCAGCTCTGGCTTTATAATAGCATAAACTGTAGTGGACTCTTGTGTGAAACCATTGGCGCCATGGAACTTGCGTTGCATATCTGTCACCTTGGCTGTATCATAGAGTTCTGCCTCGGCGCCGTAGACCTCACGCGTCTCGCTACCATCCGGTTTCAGACGATAGCCCACATCGACGTAATTAAGACTGTGCGGCTGTTCCTCGTTCGGTTCATAGGCTGGCTGCAGTTTGGCTTTCAGCTCAGGCGAGGGCTCGTTGAAGCCGCCCTCATCCGTGCTGGACGTTGATATAATGCTGGGTGGGCGTTGACCCAAACCAGCAGCTGGCATGTTTACTATGATGCTGCTGCGTTTATTGGCAACTCGTTGAGGCGAGCTAGTGTTGGAATGTTGGGTTGGTTGCTGTTGTGGCTCTTCGGATTTGCTGTTTCGACCTGGAAGAGAAGATGAAGATAAACTTTAGTATGAACTTTGGATTATAGGAGAAATAGGATATGAGAAGCGATAACTCCTTAAAGAGATAGAGGATATAGGAACCCCAGTTAATATGTTGTATTGTGGATGGTGAACGCAGATGGGAAATATTCGTGCTGCTGGAGTTTGCCCATAAAAAGAAACACAATTAGATGACGCACCTATTTGGAACAGCGATGATCTTATGCACTATCTTGGTCAAAAAGTTCCCGGAATCATCATCAAGTGCCGCTCTCAGCCACCCAATTGTCTTTCATTGACATTCTATGAAATTTTCAGCTTGATATATTGACACTTGTAAAAGTCAGTGCCACGAACTATTCAGAAGTGGCCAAGAGTCCTTCAACGATGATGAACTCAGTGGCAGGCCATCGACATGGGAAACCGACGATAACATCAACAAAATCAAAGTATGGATGACCGTAAACCGAAAATTTACCATTAGAAAATTGGAATAGGAGTTGAGCATTGATTTTGGATACGTTCAAAACATTTTGATTAAAGATTTGGGCCTCAGACGTGGAGCCAAAAGACAGGAATTCATACAAAACAAACAAAAGGTATGATTTCCGAGAGAGGTCATCGAAAAATGGAAGATGGCTCTGATGGCCATATCGCAAACCGATTATAAAAAATGTTTCGAGGATTGTTTTAAACGCTGCCATAAGTTGCAGTCGATAAGGAATGCTTTAACGGGACAATAGCGATTTGGATGAATAATATTGTATTTTGGATTTTATGAATAAATTCTGGGAACTTTTTGATCAAGGGGGATTTGCGATAAGAGCTTGGAATCGAAAAAGCTTGATTAGAAAAAACTTTCAAGCTTAATCCGAAAACGGAACAATCTTGCCAGATTTCAAAAAATGTTTATCCATGTCAAAAATTTATTTCTTATATAAAAAAAGGGCCAACTTCAGAAAAATCAAAAACTTAAAATAATTTATTTCTTGGCGTCTTATTGAATCAACAACTTGAGCAAATCCATTTGCATATCCAGCAGCAAACACACCCTGGGGGTAGATTGATTGTTGTCCATGTTATCCAGTACGTCCGATTGATGCTGATTTCTAAATTCCTGATAACGTTGTAGTTCGTGCTCCAAAACGATATTTTTGTCATCTGATTGGCAGCCGCTCAACTCGTCCTTAATGGCGTTCAATAGACTTTTTACATGTTTGGAATCTGTTTCAGGCTCTGTCAAAGGTGAGCGAGGATATTTAAAATTATACCTTCGCCGAATATTTTGAGTTCGAAATCGATTTAGTTCCGATGAAAAACTAAAAGAAGACCTGCGTAAAGATGATCCGGCTAAGTACGCTAGGAGAGAGCTTGTGTTTGTTGGACTGTTTATGTTTTTCCTTTCTATGCCACCCATAGTACGTGAACTGTTTGTCCGCAAAGATAGTCCCAAAAAGGAAACTTGGGGACGTCCAGGCGTGCTCATGTTGTTAAATGTTCTACTTTGTTGCGTTTGTGGCTGGCTATTGCTGGCCTGCATAGCCAAACCCATTGATTCAGTTAATGCCTGCGACTCTGTATCCTTAAAGTCCACCCATTCCAATACTTCTGGTGGCTGATCCATAAATACTCCACTCAGTTTCTTCTGATTGAGGCACAGGCAAAGATGGCTCATATAAGCATTACGCATACGACGTTCATAGATTGTGGAGCATTGCCAGGTGGCGAGCTTATTTAGCCAGCTATGTGCCAAACAGAATTCGGGACTCGACTTTTGGAAGACCTCAGCGGGGTTCGGAGCTACTTCTAACATCAGCGTAAAATCATCAATCAATAGCTTGGCGTCCATTACATTGTTGCTTTTAGGGTCTTTCATTTCCGGCGGCAGGGATTTGCGTCTTGCACCTCGCTGTTCATCGACGCCTAGCGATATGGAGTGGCCTAAGCTTTTAAGTTGATGCCGTGGGTTTGCCATGATTTTATTGCGCGAACTACGGTGTAACTTGAATTTGGAACTTTTAAACAAAAAATTTTACACAAATATTTACATTATGAAATTTTGAATTTAAAATCAAACAAAAAAAAACTTTGCACGAATAATAAATAAATAGGATCGAAAGTCAAAAATTTTGGGACCCCTTTGTATGTTATACATTGTGACATTGTTCGGAATTTTATTTTCTTCGATATTCGTGGTGTGGTGCATCATGAATACGTTTCAGAGGGACTAACGGTCAATAGGAAGTATTATGTGACTGTTTTGAGGCGTTTGCGTGAACGGGTCCGTCGTATTCGGTCGGAGTTGTGGGCAGACAATTCGTGGATTTTGCACGACAATAACGCGCCATCTCACTCGATAGATACCATTGATCAGGCACCGTACAGTCCAGATCTGGCCACGTGTGACTTTTTCCTCTTTCCAAAACTGCAATTGCCACTCCGAGGAACCCGTTTTGACTCAATACCGACCATAAAACAGAATGCGACGAGAGAGCTGAACTCCATCCTGGCCAAAGCTTATAAAAAATGTTTCGACATTTGGAAGAAGCGTTGACATATGTGTATAGCTTCAGAAAGGGTATATTTTGAAGGAGACAAAATAAATATTGAAGAAGATAAACTATTTTGCGTTTTATTTAGAAATTCCGGAAATTTTTGTCACAATGTATGTTGAATTTGATCAAAATCGGGATATATTTAAAAAAAAAAATTTTACTTTAAAAACTAATGCGAATCATATTAAAAAACATATCAATATTTTTTCAAATAACGTGACCAATTTTATGTCAATTGTATTTTTTTCTAGATTACACATTTGTGTGAAACTTCGTAAAAATTGGTTCATTACTATATATAGCTATCATACAAAAATTGAGCCAATTTTTGGCTCAGCCAAACTTTTTAGCGCCACTTTGTAAAATTCTTTATCGTATGGATTTTAAAGAACGCAATTTCTTAGTCAGTTTTATTTTTTTATGTAGTTTTAAGGATCCCAGCAACTATTACGTTCGGTGGGTAATGATTAGGATTTTATTCAGATTTTATTCAAATTTTAATTGTCTGACCGCACCTTGAAAAAATATGCATAGTACGGGAACCGCAAAAGTGAGATAGAGCCTGATATTATTTATTTTGACATTTTCAATGAATTTGTTTTAAATTTGTTTATTCTTTTAAATTATTACCTGCCGTCATTAAGTTCATTTAAATGTTTAGCAATAGCCCCCCACACACAATTTTATAATAGAGTGTTTAGATATACGAAAATGACATTTATAACATGGCCAACAACGTTTTCCATGAGCTAATTTAATTCAAACGCACGTATTTTAAAATATATATGCACCTATTTTTATCTAAAAATTTTAAAATTTGTCTGGCAAATGGAACTACTTATAATGCATACCATATAATAATAAATATATTATTTTATGTAGAATATGTAGTTATATAGTTTTGCGTGTTTC